>JACXSJ010001360.1:0-74498 GCA_014851325.1 Pentalonia nigronervosa
TGATTTTAAGATCTTATCACTCGTTGGTTGTCGTTATCATTGGAAAAATATAAAAATATTCAAGGATGATAAAATATTTTGGTTGTAATGTCTTTGGGAATTCTAACATATGTCTGTCTCTCTCGCACATATCTTGGATTCAACCGAATACACTACTGGGATATGATATGCGCGGTCCATTCTTTTATAGGTCTATGGTTGAAATATACAAGGTTAATGCATATATACCACCTCACCATAAAATATTCTATGATAACAACAAAAAAATGGCAGCGTAAAGGGAGCCAATAATAATCAAGTATATATGCGCGGGAATTTTTATGCCAACGAATTTTTCGTGATAAGAAAAATTGATATATTTTGTAATTTGTGATATCCCTTTACACAGCCATTTTGCATCTGATGACACAATACTTGTCGATATGCAATAACCTGTATGTTTCGACCATGTGTGGTAATTGAAAGCTTTAAGTTAGCGATAATTTTCGATAACCATTGAAATTTTCTTATCACAGTACACAGATCAGTCGTTTGTTACTAAAATGTTAATGTAGTTTCATTTTAATATGCTAGGTCATTGACTGTATATTGTAATATGGTAATAACTTATAGAAGAATTTAAGCATTGTTGATGTTTGTTGACACATTGTCCCGATTTCTTCCTGCCAAGAGTATTAATTTGATCCTTTCTCGATGTAAGCATGTATAGCAGCCCGTTATAAACGACCTGTCAAGGGTAACAAACCGTTAACTTACGGAGATGGCTGGGCTACCACACACTATTGCTCACATCAAAAGTTGGAATTCATAGAACACGTGTGTGATATAACATTTAAAAATAATTACTTATATCTAAAACTTTTTAACACTGTTGTTAAGCGTTACGATAAATTAAATTTTTCTTTTTCTAGGCAACATGTTAGATGGCTTAAGACCGGCTGAGACTGCAATAGACGACGAGTTCATTCGTCGTTTCATCATAGGCACTTGGACCGATTTGATTGCTAGTGCAATAATCACAAAAAGATAACACGACATAATAAGAATAGTTGCCATAACGGTGCAGAAAATTAGTGTAACTAAAGTATATTTCCTAATTGGTTATACGAAAGAACTTTTAAGTTATTGGCTGCAATGTCCCATTAAGTTAGAATTACAGACTGTTGAAGACCGATCTACAGTGGTGTTCAAATATGTTTAGCCATTTGGAAATAAATTATTGTGCTTATTAGAATTTTGAAAACTATCACTAAATATAATACGAAGATATTAAATATATAAATACCTTATTTTTTTTATTAAAGTAAATTATTTCATTAAAAGTTTATATCATAATGAGTTCTTGTTAAATTCCTTTTCTTTAATAATTGAGTATAGAACTGTATGAAGAAATAATTATTTCCATATAATGTTAATAATTGTGTAAGGAAAAATGTGTAGGTACTTAGTTATTACTTTATTAGTTACTAGTTTTAAGTTAAAGTAAACTTGAGAACTTCTTCTAGACAGTCAACTACGTGCCAGATTTTTGATTTTTTTTTCAAATCTATGATATTTGCATTTTAAATTTTCAAAATTTAAATTTTTTTTAAAAAAACGATATAAAATAGACAAAAAAAGATATCAAAAATTTAGCACGTAGTTGTCTAGAAGAACATCTTAAGTTTATTTTTTTGAAAAAATCATGTTTCTACGAATAATGAGAGTTGAGAAAAATGGGAAATACGAAAACATGTTTTCGGTAAAATAAATTATGAATTTGCAGTAGTCAAGTGTTGCTCTCGCAACTGCAGTGGCAGCATTCTAAAATCGTACTCATACCGTCGCCCCGTGTGCATAAGCAGCAGTACTGCACTACAAGTCAAAATCGATTAATTATCACAGCCGTCCAAAATATTCAAATAGTCAATATAATTATAATCTAATGTCGTCTAAATTTGAACTTAAAATGTCTATAAAAATTATTTTTTTGGTTACATTATTAAATACTTACGAAAAACCTTGTTTTAAATTTTTAATCCTTAGCTATAAAAATTGATCATTTTATAATTTTTTAATCACAATAATTTGAAAATGTTTGATATTTCGATGTCCAAATTTTAACTTAAAATGCTTATAAAAAATTATTTTTTTAATATATTTTTTTGATTTTTGGTTATACTATAAACTACTTACGAGAAACCTTGTTTTAAATTTTCAATCCATTGTTATAAAAATTGAACATTTTATAAATCTTTAGCTACAAAACAATTTGCAAAAGTTCGATGATGAATTTCGGTTAAAATTTGAAGTATAAATGCTTATAAAAAAAATATGTTCATGTATTTTTATTATTTTTAATCTGCTATTTTAACAACTTATGAGAAATCTTGTATTAAATTTTTAAGAAATTTTACCCAACAAAATTTTTTTTATCGATATTTAAAGAAAAAAATTTTGAAAAACCAAAAATTTGTTAGGCTTACAATTAGCTCAAAAATTGTCAAAAAATTTTAAAAAAATATTTGGTGTATAGAAAATGTTTTTTTTTTTTTTTTTATTTATTGAAATTTTGTAATTTACAATTAAATAGAAAATGTTTATATAAACAATCGGTAAAAATTTCATATATTTATTGTGATTACCTCTGGTGTCACACTAAAAAACAAAATCGATTTTGTCGAAAATTTGCTTCGCGTAAAAATTCTCGTTTTTCTCATTATTTTTTTTTTAGTTGTTTTTCCCTACGCGTTTGAAAACTATGGTGAATTTTTTACTTTTGACCACCCCCCCCCCCAACCACATAGTAACAACTAATTAATTTTCCTACATTAAAAGAAGCTGATGAAGGAAGTCGAAGCACTTTTACTGTCCTTAAACGTGGTGATAGACACAAAAAAAGAAAAAAACACATCATTGTAAAATCAATACATTCCTTGCTCCGCTCAGAACCTAAAACTAGACCAATAAAACTAAAAATCGTTCCGTGATTCAAATCTTTTGTTATCATTGTAGGTAACACAATCATTGAATTGATTCAGGGAATCGATGGTCTTAATGAACTGAATCACATGAATTAGTTCAATAAATTGATTTGAAAGTACTCATCACTAACTCGCTAACTCTGCAGATTTTTTTCTTTTTATATAGTCCGGGCGGGCTCTGATAAAAAAAAAACGTACGGCGGTGGATGTCGACGCTAGCGCGCAGACGGGAGCGGTGGCAGTTAACCGCATTAGCCGCGCGCGGCGGGTGGTAAAGCGGCAAAGGGACCGCGAGGTCGAATGACCGCGGATCGACGTTTGACGGAGCGAAAACCGCGTTTGTGGTACCAGGGTCCCATGCGGAAGGGCTGTTCGTCGCGATCATCACTGGGAGGTGTTCGTTCGTGCGTGTCTCGTTGGCGCGCGGCGGTAGCACATGTGTTCAAAGTAAATTACCTTAGGTAATATATTAATATTGAAGTAACAAATTATCATTGTTTTTCAGTTTTAGATTATTTATTTTGTTACATCACTTGTAAATTTACGAATTAAGCTTACGACCATTGATAACATAATAATAACAACGTTTATTCCATGAGATATAATCTTGCTGTTATCTTGGAGGCCGAACTGCCCGACGCCCGACCTATCAACAATTATGATAACTTTAAAGGTATAATATCTTTTATCGCGAGTCGTGACTATGATGTAAACATTAAGTTCGGCAGTTTATGAATTGTGTTCTTACAAAAAAGTAAAATACACTGTACAGTTGTTTTTTTTTCTAGAATGAATGAAAGCTTAATGCCGGTGGAAACTGGAAACATTATTTTTCTCTTTTATGTAATATGTACTGACATTTGAAACTCTTATAATTTGTTTAAAGTTTAATTAGTGATTTAGTTGTGTCATAATTTAAATCGATATTCGTTTATTATTTATCATGGCATATTCTACGAGTGTGAATATAAGTATTGAAACGCAAGCCGAAAATATAATCCAGGAAATTTCATACGATGGACAGGAAATTTATCAACCGTAAGCATGCTCAATTTTAGTTTAGTGACATTGAACACAAACTAATTTAATTGTTTTGTTGGGCTATTTTTAAGGGCATTGTCTATGTCTGATAATTTGTCAAAGCTTGCACAGAGAATTGACTTCAGTAAGGTGGACGAGGACACTAAACAACAAGAAGTAGAAATTAAAAGTGAAGAAGAACCAAAAGAGCCTTCTCCTAATGTCCCTATATCTGGGTGGATTGATTCAGTAGTTTCTAAACTAAAGTAATGACGTAAATTATGTATACGATTTATTTTATGAATTTATCAATATTTTTATTAAAGGAGAGCAGCAACAGAGATTTGTGTTATATCAGATGTGTTAGCTGTTACAAAAGAAAAACGATATATGATACTTGATCCAATCCCTACTGATTTGATTGAAACCAAACCAATGGCACAAATTTATCTTCGCAAAAAGGTTTGAAAATCTAAAATTTATCCTTATCAACATTGTTTAGGATTACAAATGTATACTTCTGTCTATTTTTGTAACTTATTTTTATATATATATATATATATTTTTTTTTTTGGAATTAAGCTATAAATCGTAAAATAATTTCATAATTTAAACTTAAAGTTGCATAAATATAATAATATTCTTGTTGTATGTGGTTTACCACCCACTTGTCATTTATATTGAGTCAATGATGACAACCAATCAATGTCCACTTCTAATTTAAAAATAAAAAACCTATTAGTGTCACTGTAAGTTAGCCTAACAGTTTTATTTAATTATTCAGTAAGAGGAAAATAGGTACTAAAATTTTTTAAAGAAAAAAGGACATATTCTCATTAACATTCCACCTTGTGAAC
The DNA here is from genome assembly GCA_014851325.1 of Pentalonia nigronervosa. Taxonomy (NCBI): domain Eukaryota; kingdom Metazoa; phylum Arthropoda; class Insecta; order Hemiptera; family Aphididae; genus Pentalonia; species Pentalonia nigronervosa. The sequence goes on from JACXSJ010001360.1 coordinate 4,841, forward strand.
ACTGACTCAAACAAGAATTTTGCTTTTAGTTATAGAAATTTAAATTATTGCAAAAAACTAACCTGTCTATGGGTGAGGAGAGGTTGTATGTATCTTAAAAACTAAAATGGTGTATTGAAGGAGGATAGGTACTTCATTGTGGAAAAAAGAAATAGATTACACTGAATAATTGATGTACTTTAATGTTATTGAAGTATACGAATGAATGTCTATTGACTAGTATTTAGGATGATAGACACTAAAAGATATATTCATAAAAACTTCAATCATTCTAATTTCTTGTAGTTTCCATCAATGGCATGCGAACAACGCATTAAAACTTTATAAGGAATTTTAAAATGTCATATATTTGACAAAATGACATTGAATGGGTGAAGTATAGCTAAAAAGCATGATTTGTGACTGTCATATTTACCATAACAATAGTGGCGTATAAAAAATAATAAGACTACCATTTAAATGTATTTTTTTAAGAAATATTAAATAAACAATTTTGTTTTTAAAAAAATAAAAATTATTTTATTTAGAATTTGTAATAATTGTGTATTATTGTACCACGTCTTACTAGATTTATATATTGTATAATACCCTTTTTTTTAAAATTAATTTATTATTTATTAATTGATTAAATCAACATTATGATTATTAATAATAAATTTAATGATCTAAATTATGTATTTTAAGTTTGGTTCAATTTAATCATTGACTACTAAAGATTGCTCAAATTTTAAACTGTAGAAAAAATGCAAAGTTTAAAGATAAATTTTTTTAACTTTTAATTATTCAGACAAACCTTTAAATTTCACATACATATACAATATACAATATACAATAAAATATTTTAGTATTAATTATAGCTTAAAATTATTTAACTATTGAAATTTTATTATTTTGAAATTAGGCATTAGCTAGTGCATCAAACATTATAATGTCAGCTGTAGACCGATTAAGAAGTAGTCAGAATGAATTTATAAGAAACAGAAGTACCCCGGATTTTCATATTGAGTTATTAAGATTACGTCAAAATTGGAGGCTAAAAAAAGTTTCTACAGCTATTATTGGTGACCTAAGTTATAAAACAGGTAATTTAATTCAAATTAAATCCTTAAAATTGTGCTAAACTTAAATATGTACTTTTAACTATCATTAATCATTACGGTAAGTGAATGGTTCAGGGAAAAAAAATTGTTTATTAATATTGCCAAAAATTGGCACCAATAGAGGGGAGCTTGAGGGACTTAGTCCCCCTAAATACTGGCTAAGTTTCAGTTCAAAAGCTAGTAATTATTACTAATTGTTATATTCTGTGGTACCAAGCATGTTATGATGGAAGGAAGCTTGAGTCCCTCTAAAAAATGTAAGCTATTTGTCCTTATGCCGCCAAAATAGAAAAATAATTAAATTCATAATATATTATAATAATATATTTGATAACATTTTTCTTTATATTTTAAAGCATAATTATGAACAATATTGTGTACAATTCAATTTTTTAAAATATATAAAATATTTGTATCTGCAGCTGGTTCGAAATTTGGACAAAGTGGTATGTTTGAAGTAACAAAAGCAGAAGATGATGTTCAATCAAATATTGGAATTTCTTCTAGTAGCCCATCGTCTTCTCCTAGTCATAATATTTCAAATGCTAAACAACCATCAGCACTTAGAGTAACTGTACCTACTGAACTACAGGGAGTATCTTACATAATGGTATTATGTCAAAAAGGTTATTAAAATTATCTTTGTGTTTTATTTTATCAGTAATTAAACATTTTTATGTTTTTAAACCAAGATTTATTATAGGGTGTTGCATAACAATTTATTAATTTAGAAGAATATGCTAAATTACCCTCTTCCTCCCAGCTATCACCACCAATCTAATAGTTAACTTAACTTAAATAAAAATAATAAGATGTTTCAATCATGATTATACTTTTTAGTTATTATTATACTAATTTTGTATTATATACAATTTATTAATTATTTCAACTGAATCCAAAATTGGTTTTTAAATATATTAATATAATTTCATGCATTTATTAAAAATCATTATTATATTTTTAAATTATATATATTTTTTAGATCAAGAAAATATTTTTAATACTTCGTTTAATCTACTGGGTTCAGCTCCAGCTACTCCCAATCCGGATATGCATTGGCAACAAAAATTAGAAGCTGCTCAAAATGTATTGTTTTGTAAAGAATTGTTCAATCAGCTTGCCAAAGAAGCAGTTCAGTTGCAAGCAACTATACCACATATGGTTGTTGGAAATCAAATTTCAGCTACAGTATGTGAATGAAAAAAGTTATATGTTTAAAAGAATTATAGAAATTTATAAAACTATAACTTTAATATTGTTCAATTCTTATATAGGTATTTCCTGGTATCCAGTTAATTATTGGATTATGTCATAGTTCAACAAATGGTAACCCTAATACTATATTACCATCTAAAACTGATCATGATCATGTACTAGAACACTCTCTACATCAACTTTTAAGAGAAGTACATCATAGAAATACTCATCAACCATTTCCACATCCTTCTTCAGGGCCTTTAGGTCCAAGTAAACGTCGTGCAGTTGCTGGACCTAATGCTGCCGATCGCTTTGAATTATTAGAAATGTCTAAAACGTAAAAAAACAAATATCTATACAAATACGCCAAGAGTTAAATTATTAATTTTTTTTTAAATTCAAATTTTAGCCAAACTTTATTAGAACAAATTATAGAACAAGCTCAACACTTTTTTATGAGATTACGTACAGAATATGTTATTGATACACTAGCTAAAGAAGTAAATTAATTTTATTATATTTATTAAGAAAATATATAACCTATATACTACTTATAGGTTAAAGATCCAATTATAATTTCACATTGGAATTCATTGAACTCTCCAACTCAAGCTTGTGTTAAAGTTACTATTGTTTCACATGGATTTGACTGCATTTGTCGAACTTCTTTAGTTGTGCATGTAATGAAAAAATCATTAAAATGTATTTGCCGAGATGGTCGAGTTATGTATTTATCATATGAACCACAAGAATTACGAGATCTCATTTTTTGTCAAGTAAATATAGATGTTAACTAATTTTAAATAATTATCAAAAACTTATAAATCTATAATATTTATATGTAATATAATAACTATAATAGATTTATCAACATCAAATAATGGGAGTACAGTCTGTAGCTAAAACACAAGGATGGCAATTCTTAGCTAGTTCTTCTCACCTTGGCTTAGGTCCAGTTGAGCCTATGGGAAATGCTAGCTCATGTCTCCTAGCATCGCCAATAGGAGATAGGTATATTTGTAGAAATAATTGTATTATTTAATGAAATTAATCATTTTACATTTTATTTCAGGTTGATATCTGTGAAATGTGAACCGCAAGGCAATGTCAGTGTCAGTATTGCGCATTCACCAAAAAAAGACTTCTTTGGAGGCCAATTGGTAAAAGAAAGAAAATGGGAAAATTTAGGAGGTTCATTTAAAAAAGTTAGGTGGGATAAAATGGAAGGTAAAAACTTTTTAAACAAAATTGAACTTTTAATGGCTAGTTTAACCAATTCTACCTAATTTGTCAACAAAAAAACCTGTAAATGAAAAAAAAAATGTATTATAATTTATATTGTGTATAATTTGATTAGCTAATTCAATATTATTTTTTCTTTCTATATGAAAATAAATATAATTTTTATTGTAACAAAAGTATTTAATTTATATGTAATTACTAATGAGTGTTAAAACAATACATTTCTGATCATTGGTTTGGTGGGAGGGGGGCTTTGATAATTCAATATTATCGTCATTGATGTTATTCCTTCCCTTAATTTTTGATAAACATATTTTCTCATACAATTATAACACATATGTATGTACTAACATGATTATCAATGTGTCATAATATTAAATAAATGTTTATTTTAATTTCGATTTGTCAAATTACAGGTGGGGCAAAACAAAATATAGAGGGGGCACTTGCCCCCCGTGGCTTCAGTGTGGTGCCTCCCCTGTTAGTATATTATTATATTTTAGTATATCTACCGATTAGCATGTATAAAGTATAACTGTATAAGTATCTCTATTCTAATACGTTTAACACACTATACCCGATAAAAATTTTTCACCGTAATTTTGTGTTTGGACTATGTCCTGTTAATAAAACTAGACAAATGGTGTTGAAACTACTTTGAAATTAGAGAAAATATAAATTTATATAGACACTAAATGTCTATATGTACTATAATATATTAGGGCTTGAACCCTTAATGTTTTTTTTTTGGTTCTTCAAAAAAAAAAATCTGTACCAGTTTTCGTTTTATTTTTTAAAATTATAATAAATGTTAATGTAAATAAATGTTCTGGTACTGGTATTTAAAGGTATATTTTTTTCCATAAAATAAAAAAAAATTATGTTTTAACATCATACATACCTACTATTTAAAATAATATGATCAAATAATAGCTATTTAATAGATTAGGTTTAAAAAAAACTTCAGTAAGTTTACTATTTTGGTTTCAAAAACATTAAAACAAATTTATAAAACAGAATTTACTCTAATTGTAAGAAGTTAACGGTACCATTGCATCGCATAGTTTTATACAATCAAATACCCCTAAATACTAATTGTCTATCAAAAGTGATCTCATTTAAATAATAGCCTAGATTTATTCATGATGTGCATGACATGGCCAAGTGACTAACTTTGCAGTTGTTTATAAGTTATAACACTTGTTTGTTTACTAAACACCTCAGAATAAATGCGACTCTGCCTTGATATATCATCTTAAATTCTATGTAACATCTTGTAAATGAATTGTCGATAAATATGTAGTACTGTAGTTGGTGCATCATTTTTTATGTTTGAAAAAGATATTATTGTAATGGTCATTACATTTTAATAATAAAAATAACGTCATTCAGTCGTGCACTTAATATGACAGTCAAATAGTTTATACGAATAAATCGAACATTAATCGTTAGTACAAATTATTCATTATTGACTATCATCAATTATTCCTATTTTATTTTTATAATTAACTGTTCAGCAATTATTAAGCATATTATATTATATTTAATAATATTATGTATAAATATTGGTACAAATTACATAAATATGGGGAAGTTGAATTCTACAAAAAACACGACGTATTCAAATTTGCATAAATACATAATATCCTATGGTAATCAATTCTATAGGAGGTTAGGTACGTACCTATATAGTGCGTTAGGATAGGAATATAGGCGTACCCTGATCAAATCCCAATACAGCTTCTTATCGCCGCCTGACTTATTTTTATAATTGGACACTAAATGTCTGGACACCGTACAAACACTGATGTCCTACCATGGCACTTTTAATAGTCATTTCGTATTAAATTCTTGGTGTTAGATTGGTGTGTAGATCAGTCCAGGACTAATAAATTTAACATCTGACACCAATTGAAATTTGATAGGTATTTCTACGCGGGTATATGTCTACATCATTGTTAACACTTTTTCATTCCAGAAACATTTTTTAAACCACTATGATAATTTGCCATATTATTCGTGTGCTACCATATTAAATTACGTATAGGTATAGTTCACAAAGTCCCAGGGGTTGGTGATTTCTCCCCTCCCCTTGCCGACAGGGTAGTAGCTATAGTTAATTATAAAATATCTGTTTATATTGTATAATATAGTCGATAGAAGATACCACTTGATAAATATAATTAATTAAAATATCTGTAACATTCCGATATCTCGGTCCGTGGTGTATTTGATATTTTGATAAAATCATAAAAGTTATGTAACAAGCACAGATTAGATGGTCTATTCTGTCTAGTGTGTAACAATAAGTTTATTGCTAATAACTATAACTAATAAGTAATAACTTGCCTATTAAAATTGCCAACAAGTAACAACAACGGGGTATTATTAGTTTAATTTTATTAATGTTGACAAATCTTAATTATTTATTAACGCCTAAAGGCTATAACTACCAAACGGCAAACAAAAATAGGCTGTTGGTATTTAGAACTTTAGGGACACATAAGCAGATAAATAGTATATAAATAATAGATATAAATGTTTTCAGTAGAAATTGTATTGCAATACCAATAATTATCAAATAATTAATAATAATTAATACTTATAATAGCCAATAGGCCATAGCTATTGAAAATATATAACATGTACATTAAACGAGTTGTGAGTTTATGATTTTACTGAACTCTGAAGTGTGAAGACTAGTGAACGAGCATCCAAGCTTATACAAATTAAAAAGAAAAATGACATACTTCAATGAGACGGTATTTTATTTTTAACCAAATACTATTTATTTAAATCTTAATCATAAATTATACGTATATGTTATAGCAGTTTAGGTACAGTAATATACTGATATGACACATAATTATTTACCTAAGTATAGTTTACAATTTCACGTAATAATAATAACATAATGTTTAATGTTACATATTATATATTTAATGAGTAAATATAAAATAATTACACTGCAATGTCCAATATGTGATTAAAACATTATAAATCATTGTCCGTATATATTCTTATTGTAAATCCTAAATCATAGATTATTAAACTATAACTTGTAATTTGTAGTTAAAAACATTTAATGTATTTTTATTCAAGTTCTGTTGAATGAACAGGCTAAAAAGTTTAAGTTCAAAATTTAAAACCGAAAAATTATTCTTAGGTACAAGTTGAATAAATAATTATTCAAATCATGATTTGTTTAGTCAATTCATACCGAATTTGACTTATAATAGTAATAACAGCATGATAATAGTTAATATCGATGTAGTTACTGTAGAACAGTGTGAATAAATTCATGGTGAAATGAGCTTAGAATTAATCTAAATATTTTGAACTTAAAATTGTAAAAAAAAAATAGATTATGCAAGTATTTTTTTTTTTTAAATTTTTAGGTTGCTCTAAGAACATCTTACGAGAAATCTTATAATTTTCAAGTCTTAGCTATTAAAATTGAAAACTATACATTTTAAACTACATTATAATTTGCAAATTACAAATGTACAAAAAAATTTTAAAATTAGTATAAATATTTTGTATAGAAAATGATAATTTAAGTAATTGTGAAATGTTTCAAATTTTTACGATTAATATTTTTTGAATAATTACAAAATAACAAAAATCTTGTAAGACCGTTATATTATATGTTTGAATATCCAATGTCGTCAACATTTGAACTTCAATTGCTCTTAAAGATTTAATACATTTATCTTATACATAATACATTATACAATAATACAATATATTATTCTATTCTGATCTATTATCTCTATAGCGCGAGTAGTGTCTTACACAATACTCGCCACCTTGATTTTGCTGATGCCCGATGACATGAAATTATTCATGTCTATTCAGTCTCTCTGTGATGTTGCCCTACTTCAAAATGATTTAAACTGATTACTTTCTTGAAGTGAGCTTCGTGGTATTATAAGAGTAAAAGTACTCTCAGGGCCGGCTTAAGATACGATTGACGCGTGATGTGAAGGCACACGACGCCAAAAACAGAAAAACGCGCGAGAGGCATCTTAATTTATTAGAATTTAAGAGGGCCGAAATAATTCTTACATTAAGCTTTGAAAGACTTGAAGCTGTCCGTACTGACCCGAGTTATCTTAATTTATCCAAATGTAAGAAATTTTCTTCTCGATCATCTACTCTTATTTCCCTCATATTATTTTATTAATGATGTTCTTGTAGGTACCCGTTGAAAATGATTATGTCCATGATTTAGGATTTAATTTTACTCTACACATTATGTCCAAGATTAAATATATTCAGAAAAAAATTCTGTAAAGCGCTCAAAGTTCTGCGTTTTATCCAAATTTAACTAATGTTCTGTTTCTGTGAATTTAAAATATACATTCTATTCATTGAAAACTCTTTTTTTGTTCATTATTTCGCTTTCTAATTGAATTTGGTTCAGTCATTTGCGAGAATTCATCCACCACTATAATAACTCAAATGTTAGAAGGCCTTCAAGTTTCTAATGTTTTGTATAATAAATCCTCAAAATTGACTGCTCTCTTCAGTCCCCTTGACAACTCAGCTGCTGTCCAAAAGCTACTGTCCTTTAAATATGTCTTATTTCAAATCAAAGACAAACTGCTACCTAATAATTTACATTATTTAAGAAAACTTCTAACAGGTCTGGTTAATTCTACATCACTTTCCCATATTAATTTTAGAGTTTTCTCTCGCCAAACGAAAACCAATTTTCCTTTTGATGTTCTTTTTTCCTCTACCAACTATTTATTACACTTTCCTTTTCAACACGTCTTATCACATTACTTGCAAATGAGGACCCTCCGTTTTTCATTTTGTGTTTTCAAATTGTATTTCAATATCAAATTATTAGCTATAAGTTATATTATTCATTTCATATATAGTATTTATTCTTGTTAAATTGCAGCCTGCAGAGCTTAAATCTGTACCTACTGTTATAAAATAAAAATGTGCCTATTAGATTTTACTAAAGACAATTGTTCAACACAAAAAAAGTTTCACTTCAAATAACTTATATTTTTTTTATGAATATTTGAGGTTAAAATGTTGACAATATTAGATATTTAAATGTATATAATAACAAATTCAAACGACTTTTGTTATATTTAAAAAAAATGTTATCATTGAAGCTTGAAATATTCCATTATATATTTTAAATTATCATTTTATGTACTCAATGAAATTTTCAAAATATTAAATACATTTTAAAACTAATTTTAAGCTATTTATAGGCGTTTTAAATTTTCAAATTCTTTAGTTTTATTTTTAAAAGTATAAATAAAATTGTTTAAGGCTCGGTAAAAAGGTTAAAAATTTAATATGAGGTGATACCAGTGATTCCAAATATTTTATAAAATATGTTTTTCTTATAGTCAATTTATAAAAATATTGAAAATACATAGATATATTTTTATTATAAATGTTTAAAGTTAAAAATGTTGACGAAATTTATCTAAACTCAGAGTAATGAACATTTTGAGATTATTTTGTAGTAAAAAATGTATAAAATTTTCAATTTTAAAGCTTTTAATTTTATTTTAAATGCAATACATTATCCAAGGTTTCTCATAAGTTATTCTTATACTTCAGAAATCTATATAAATCTCAGAAATACAAATAGACATTTTTTTTTATCGACATACATATGTCGATAAACCTATATCAATTTAAAATTTCGATGAAAAACTAATTTTGTTTATATTGTTCTAGATTCAAAAAATATTTTTCGTAGAAATTTAAAACTTCTCGTTACTTAATTTATTAATACTTAATATGCTGTTTGTTTTTAGTAAAAATTAGTTCAACCCATTGTATAACTAATAGCCAGAACTAGGATTTGTATGCAACAGCATGTTTATTTGTTACGTCCTGCAAATAGAGTTTTAGTAAGTTGTGTTCACAATTTATATTATTCTGATGAAAATGGTACTATTTTAATTTTGCATGTTTTTGTATATATTGAGCTTAATGCATATTTTTGCATATTCTAGTATAATTGTATTTATTGTATTTAAGCCTGTAATATTAAAAGTGTATTAAATTGATCAAAGTATATAACTTGGATTTTTAGTCATAGATAAACTTTTTTAATAAATACGATCTGTATCCTATCGACTTCTTGAGTGTAACGGAAGAGTTTCGGATAAAGTAAAAAACAAAATATCCTTGGTTTTACAAAAAAAAAAAAAAAAAAAAATAAAGGATTTAAAACTCTTCAATCAATAGGTAAAATATTAAATGGCGAATTTGATGAGGACAATTTCAGTTATAATTTAACACTTAGGACAAATTTCTTTATTTTAATATGCACCAACTACATCATGTATTCATGTGATATTAAAAAAAGGTTAAGCTAATACAAAACATATTTATGATCCAATCGCTGATAATTTATATTTGAAAATTTTAAAAAATATGTGGTTATGGCATGTAATACATGTAGTATTTCCACTATTAAATGAAAATCATAACTTTATCAAAAAATAATAAATATGAATGCGAAAAATAAATAAATAATTTTTAATTTCAACTATATGTTATATTAAGACAATAAGCCAATCACTGATTTGTTTCAATAAATAAATAATTTTTTGATGTGTATCTTTTAAAAATAAAAATGCATATTTTTGCATATTCTAAGAAAAAAATAGTATATTTCCTTGTTTTTGTTAATATCAAATCCTAGCCCTGTTAATAGCAATATAAATATATATAAATAATAAAATATCGTTAGAACTATATATTATAAGCTGACAATCTGTTTCCGATTAGAATCATTTTTCATATGCAATGAATTTATCACGAATTTCTAACTTAACACGTCATCCAGTGTCAAAACTACGTCTATATAGCAGAGGGTTAAGTGACATGTCCACTTTTTTTTTAGAATACGTTTTTATTTAATTGTTGTAAAAAATATTAACATTATGCCGATTTATTAATTTTAGATTATGTTAAACACTTTATTAAACTTAATTTTGTAAAACAATTCACTTGGTCATTTATCGAAAGCCCATAATAAAATGTACAATAAATATTATTTACAAATTACAATTGATGAAGAAAAAAAAATGTTCAATTAATTATATTGATTATAATGACTAATGAAGCATTATAATAATATGAAATCGTAGCCATAGTATAAATAGGTTAGTATCAGTGTAGACCGTGTATAATAGCTGGTAACAAGTAATAACTAATAAGTAATGTGAAACTATTTAAAATCGTGTAGGCAACTGGCAAGTGGTAATATTAGGTATCTATATTAGGTACCTTCACAATGATATGACGTATTATGTGCAGTGGCGTTCGGTTATTATACGGTAGCATTCGGTTTTTTCGGTTTACACGTTTATATAGGTAAGTTACTTATTCATTTAACAGTTAATTATAGTGTGATTGCAAAAATATACTGGTTGGCTGTTATATATATTTTATACAATATTATGCTAATATCTATATATACATATAGGTGATGGGCGATATGCTGATATAGGTGCTCGTTATGATGCACTCAGAGATGGTTTTTTCAAGTTTTTAGTATTTATATTATTTAATATATAGTCATTATACGTATTTACGTATTACCTACCGACTACCCATAAGTCACCAGGCTTTACATATTCAGTGGTTCTATGTTATAATTTATTGCATAAAACAATATTGTTTTATACTTCTATGGTTTTAGGCAGATAGGTATTATAGAATATACCAATAGTTTTGAAAATTTCCACCGTTCATTGAGGTGATTTTTATGTACATTTTAATGAAACTATACAGGTCTATAAATTATCATTTATTATAGCTAATTTATTTTTAATCATAATAATAGAAAACAAAAAATTACACTTTTATTGAAAAAAAATAATAATAACTCGTTTTAATTATAATTCGTTATTTTAATTTACTACTTATCAATATTTTGCATAATAATTACAGAAATATATGAATATAATAAGGTAACGCGATTCTGCAAGATGTACTCTTTGTGCTTAACTATAGTAGGTAATAGGTACTGCGCAGTATAAACTACAAGTAACTGCATTCATCCATAGTAGGTAGTGTAAGGTAATCACTAATCATATTTCAATTGTTTATTACAGGATTTGTCAATGGGAGGGGTATTAATAATTACTCACAGTTGTCACAACTTACAAGGTAAGATATTAAAAACAAATTAGGTGCTTATTATTTCTTACTGGTGTGAAACATAAAAAAATTACAAGAATATGTTTAAAAAAATCATACTAATAATGGGTAATGAAATAATTTTTTTTTATTTTGTCCAGTCAAATAATTTTAGACGTTTAGGATTTAAGGTGAGGTATTTGAACATTTTTGTACAATTTCAACTTTTGCTGTCAACATTCTTCTTTTTAGTTTTTGAGCGTAGTGATGAATGTATTGACTTTACAATGATTATTGTTGTGACTGGAGACATTTTTTATAATAGAAAAAATGCTATGATTATCAACTTTGATGGAATAGGTTTTTGGTAGCAAATTGGATTTAGTTGGTACTTTAAGGAGGTAAAAAAAAATTTAAAAAATACGAATATTTGTTAAAATTGTAATATCATTATTAACAAAAAAATATTTGGTAACCTTATAGTTACCAAAAAGTAAAACTGTCTTCACTTGAATCGTTTTTGATTTACTTTAGTTTTTTTTTTTACTAAAAATGTCGATACAAAGTTATTCGTTCGGGCAAAAAACTTAAAAATGAAGTACAAAGTTCATCATATGTTTATATTATATTGAAAAATATTAAAGATACACATAGGCCTGATTTTTTTAAAGCATTTACAGTTCAAATTTTGTTAAAATAGCAGTGATTTTGTAAATTTATAAAATTTTTAATTTTTATAACTAAAATTTGAATATTTAATATAAGGTCCCAAATAAATAGTTCATATATTATAACCAAACATTTTCTGATCATTTCAGGACAATAATTAATAATATCTACGTAAATATAATGTTTTTACAAAATTAATTCAACCTACCTATTATTACTTAAAGCAATATTAATAAAATATAAAATATCCTAGGCTGATATACCATGCGTTTTCACTCAGATTCGTTTTTCGTATATATTATAATGAATAATGATATATCATTTAATTAAATTTTAACACATCCATCTCGACACATATACTGTAGGTACAGCTGCTGCAAAACAGTACCCACCGTCCCATTATTCTTTTTATTTATGTTGGCCACATAGCTAATCATCCGTTAAGATGTATGGTATGCATTTACGTTCTTACTGCAGCAAGACTAGTTTACTAGCTATTTTACTATATAAACAGTTGAAACTTGATAAATACATAACAAAAAAATACAATAATATGGCAATGGGAAGGGGTCTCCCAGTCCGCCCCACCATGCGTATGCCACTGGCCTAATATAATACACATATACGGACAACTGACAAGCAGTGATAAATTATAGTTATTATAGAATAAATTCCATGTGTTATGTAAATATAAATATGAAAAAGGTAGGACGTAGGTCCATCATGGTCAATGATATAATTTATTATAACGAACTGTTCGTATTCGTGTCTTTCGAATAAAAAACATACGTCGCAGTATCGTAATTAAATTTATATTATTTGTATTTTGTTAAGCCTCAGGCACACATTAAACGAACAGTACCTATTATTATCTATTACAATAATGCCATCAGTAGAATTTTAATATCGAAATTGAATCGAGTTTGTATATGTTTCGTGCAGTGTTCGAATTGGGAAATTGAAAAAAAGGAACTCAAATATAAATTGAATAAGCAGCGTTCCAACTGAACATTAATTTAACACAAACCAGTAGGGGCCTTTGCCCTCCTTCACATCCCTTAATTACTACTATCATCTTTTAAATTAAATAATTCCTAATATATATTACTTTTAAGTTTTTAACCAAGTGTTGATAATTTTACACTTATCATCATACTTTAAGTTTTTTCTAGTTTTATTTAAAAGAAAAAAATCATTATTATAGTTCTTATTCAATTTAAAAACCATATTAGTATATAACAAAATTAATAAATATAATACAATTTTAACAATAAATAAATAGTAGTAATTTCAAAACAGTTACAATTACATGTTAACAACAAAAACCTTTATTAAATATTTATAATTTTATAAATTTGTTATCATTTATAACAACATGCAATTTTTATACTTTAGCAAATAACTTTGATAATTTTATCTAAACAAGTCGAATAACTGGTAAGATTATGTTGAAACCAGATTTAAATTGAATTTGTTATCAAACTATAAACAATTTTGATTTTTTATTAAAAAAATATAATTTTTCAATTATGAGTTAGGTTTGCGAGATTTGAGATTTGATTGAGATTTGCGCCAATGTTCAAAATTAGATATTTTAAAAATATCGTAATACACTTAGCTTAGTGATCGTGGCCCCATGAGGGGACTTATTATCCCTAAATTATTGGAAAATATTCAGGGTATTAAATACTTATTACTTCCAAAATCTTAATAAATGCAAAAAAATATTATGTTTAAGATTTTGTAAAAAATTAAATAAAAAATTCAATTATAAGCAATTTCTAATAATTTGCATTAAGTTTTATATAATATAATACATATAAAAAATGATTTTTAAATCATGCTCACCTTATTTTTATGCTAAATTTATGTTATATTCAAATTTTAATTTTTGGAATTTTTAAATATATCTGAAGACCATATTTTCGAATTCTTGAGATTTTTTGTACCACTCAATAATGATTCTGTTGCAATACAAACGTCTGTTTTTCAAATAAGAACTCCCTTTTTTCACTTTAAATTATTTAGCAGATATTTTTTTTTGAGAATTTTTATGTATCTAAATCAAATTTGAACGAGTGTTCTGAGGATAATATTATGTATATGGTAATGAAATAAGTAGACATCGAGTTTAGATGATTTAAAAATGTTACCTAATTAATAATTATTTCTATTGATCCATCAATATTCATAATTTGTAATAATGATCCAAGTATATTAAATACTACATATTTCTAATATTGCACATAGTTTATATTTATGGGGAATATTATACATAATATAAACTATTTAATAAATCAGCAACTACTCATTAGAATTTTGATTTAGATACATCAAATTTTTCAAGAAAATCATCCATTAATTAATAATTTGAAGTGAAAAAGTGGGGAGGGTTCTCGTTTGAAAAATAGAAGTTTGTTTCATCACAAAATACTCCTATATATTAAACAAAAAAAATCAGGAATTTTAAAATATGGTCTTAAGGTATTCTAAAAATCAGAATTTGAACAAATGTATTATTAAAGGGAAAGGAGGGAGGGGGGGGGGTTAGCGCATGCTTAAAAAATCATTCTGTACAGTAGGTCGTATGTGCAATCGTGCGATTGTCATTAGATTACAATATACCTAGTGAAACTATTAAAATCATTTTTCACGTTGTACATTAACTGTAATGTCAAGTATGTACCTATTTAAATGTAATTATTAAACATTTAGGGCCGCACGGGACATTGGTAATAGTGATGCTTGGCCCCTCCGAATTCTATATCGGCATAATATAAAACGTCCAATACCATCTCAATGGTCGACAATACGTCGCTGGCATGACATACGATTTCGTACATTTATCGTTTGTAGCAGCTATACACTATACACACGCACGCAATTTAATATTTATTGGGCACCTACCAGCAGCAGCAGCTATTGCCATTGGCTAATGGATATCGTATACGTTTAATATTATTATTGTATTATTACAAATACCTACTTTAAAAATACAATATTATTATTATTATTATTATCATCGCCGGAGACGGTACGACGACGGATCGCCACGGGCCATCTGGAAACACTGTGGTCTGTGGCACCGCGCTGTCGTCGACTATTTCCGCTACAGGTCTTGGCACCCTGCGCGTCGTCTCGAGCGGCCAGCGCGCCTCGTCTTGGCGCTCGTTCATCGCCACTCGCCAGCAGCACTTGCGGCTTCTCCCTCCTTTATCTATTTGTTTTGTTTTTTTTTTTTTCGTTTTAATTTTTTTTTTCCCCGTCTCCTATCTTGTTCGTTGCACATCTGAAGTTTTATTTTTACACTTTATCGCTTTGGTTGTGTCGCCGTTCAAAGTTGTAGTTATTAACACTTACGTGCCGCAGCGTCGTCGTCGTCTTCGTCGCCGCCGCCGCCGCCGCCGCCGTCGTCGATACCACCTGGGCTGTGAGACAGAGAGGAGTGAGAGAATACATCAAGACAAGAGTAAAAACCGTCGTCCACTCCGCGAGTCTGGCCGACGAATAATGCCCCTTAGCCGCATAACACTGGTAAATCGAATTTTTTCAAAATACCGATTACGGTGTAGTTGCCGTGCACGCTCAACGAACGGATAACGACAGTTTATTTTCGCTGCTGGTATGCCGTGGCCGCAAAACTGTGGCCACCTTCCCGTGTGCGCTGGATTTCTGCCTTGTATTTCGTATTGTGTTTATTTATTTGGTTTACGCGTGCTCACACGACAATCATTGGTGTGCGACAAAATTGTGTTCGTGCGTCTAACAACACTTGTTCGCCCAATCGCTGTCGTCGTTGTAATGCACGCTTTTGCTGCACATATTGACTGTTGGCATGATTTTGTAACTCACTTTGGTTGATTTCAGATGTGTGCGCTTGTTTGTTATTGTAATATTGTTAATAAATTGTGAACCGATTGATAATGGATCTGAATGATAAACAATCTAATATCCCCGATCTCCATCTTAGTGATGTCAGTAAGTAAAAAATGCATTGCCAATTTATTCATTATATTAAGGTTAAACAAAAATGTATTACAATATGGGTGGATATAGACAATACCCATTGTTTTGTGATTGTTTGATATTAAATTGATAACAATATTCGGGCTTTAGCGATTCTGATTTCTGGGCTTAGGAAAATACTGTGATTACAAAATATTCAAGAAATTAACCTATAACTGAAGAATATTCATCCTATATATATATTTATAATTATTGATCTTGAATTAACTTTATGTTGATATTCAAATCCAACTAAAAGTTTGTATTCACTTGTTTTCTGTTAAATTTTATTGCTTGTGCATGTTTTACCTATGTATTGTCTACTGCATCATCTGTGTGATTGTATCAGTACCTATATATTTTTAATTGTCTAAACTTGTAGGATTACAGATATTTAATACATATGATATATACAACGTACAAAATAATTTTAAATGTATTTTATTGAGTTTTAAACTATGTCAGAAAAACCATAATATTTGATATTAAGTACCCAGGTGGTAGGTATTTAGTGAAATAATTATATTTTTTTTGTGTCTGTAGGTAGGTAGTTACACATTAGTTTCTTATAATTTAATGAGAATTCGTTATACCTACAAACAATTATTTAAACAGTTTAGTTTAGTTCTCTTATTTCTTATTTGGTATAGATATTAGGTAGTAAAAAGTAGAGAATGTCTTTGATATCTGGACAAAAGACTTAGAAACGTTTTGCACTCTAATTTTGCTTTAATTACCTAGGATTTTTGTGGTGGTGTATTAATACAAATTTGATAGCAAAAATTATTACATTTGAAGTAAACAATTCATATTTATCATAGTATATATATAATATAATATACAATTTAGTGACATTTTTATATGTTATATGTTGTTACTTTTAGTATAAGAGTGAATTCATCTATTACCAATCTTTAGGAACATTACCCGAGTTGATATATTGGCTATTTTATGATATTTTAATTTTTTTGTAAGTCATGA
Organism: Pentalonia nigronervosa; assembly: GCA_014851325.1. NCBI lineage: Eukaryota > Metazoa > Arthropoda > Insecta > Hemiptera > Aphididae > Pentalonia > Pentalonia nigronervosa. The sequence goes on from JACXSJ010001360.1 coordinate 22,168, forward strand.
ATGCATAAATTATTATAATTTAAAAACGCTTATAAATTGCATACAAATTAAAATATCAAAAAAGCCACTGTATCTAACTTGTATTTAACACATGTAATGTTCTTAACTGTTGGTTCTGCCAAACATAAATTTTCTATGTTGTGCTTGGGTCGAAGAGAGAACATAAATAATGCGCTGATATACTCTTAAAATTTACACAACTTCAATATATTCTGATTGTACCATTATTTGCAATAAGTTATGTGTACTTAAACAAATTTATTTGATATTGTAGATACAATGTGTATTTAAAATTAACTTAACTCATCTTAAAATAGTTTATTTATTCTTAAAAAATATTATCATAATTAATTATATATTAAAATTATTTAGTCGAAGTCATTGAAGAGCACGTGAGAACTGACATTGTTCAACAAATGGACGGTCCATCATCAAATAATGGGCGAAGACTACCTACTACACCATACATCAAAATTGTTGAACAGCCTGCATCAAAAGCTCTGAGGTTTAGATATGAGTGTGAAGGTAGATCAGCCGGGAGCATACCCGGAGTTCATAGTAGTACTGAAAATAAAACCTACCCAACAATTCAAGTAATGTCACTAATAAATTATTTTTATTAATTTGTCAAATATTTTTTCTTATAAAAATTATTGCTTGTAATTTTGTTTTCAGATAGTGGGGTATAAAGGCAGGGCTGTTGTTGTAGTATCATGTGTCACAAAAGATAGACCATACCGACCTCATCCGCATAACCTAGTAGGGCGTGACAACTGCAAAAGAGGAATTTGTACTATTGAAATCAATAATGATTCAATGACTGCAAGTTTTCAGAATTTGGGAATACAATGTGTAAAAAGAAAAGATATTGACGAGGCTCTCAAAATACGAGAAGAAATAAGAGTAGATCCATTTAGAAGTAAGTAAATTATTAAATATATCCAAATACTATTTAGTTATTAATCTACAATTTTAATAATACTAGAATAGAACATTATGTATATGTATTTTTAAATATTGTACAGCTGGATTTTCACATAAAGAGAATCCAACATCAATTGACTTAAACGCAGTAAGGTTATGTTTTCAAGCATTTCTAGGCGGCACTCAAAAAGGAAAATATAGTATCCTTGAACCAATTGTATCTGATCCCATTTATGATAAAAGTTAGTTTTGTTTGAACCTTATAAACTTACTAGCATCTAATAGTAATTTTTTTTATATAACTATTGTATTCTTTATTTTTTTATTTTTAGAAGCAATGTCGGATTTAGTGATATGCAGGTTAAGTGATGCAGCAGCTTCAGTTGTAGGTGGTAGAGAAATCATATTATTATGTGAAAAAGTAACAAAAGGTAAAATAAACACAAAAATTTATTTTTGATATTTTAGTATGTACTGAAGTGTTTATTTATCATTTAGATGATATCCAAATAAGATTTTTTGAGGAAAAAGATGGTGTATGTATTTGGGAAGGTTATGCCGATTTTCAATCTTCAGATGTACATAAACAAGTGGCTATTAGTTTTAGGACTCCAAAGTATAAAATAATGCAGGTAAATAATACATTATTATTATTTTTAAAAATATTTAATGTATAATTAAACACATTTACGGTGTAATATTTTAGGCACACTATAAAAAATATTTCTTTTACTTTTTAATTTAGATTGACGGTCCAATAAATGTATGGATTCAGTTAAAAAGACCTTCAGATGGCATGTGTAGTGAAGCTCGTCCATTTTTGTTTACTCCGGTTGATTCAGGTATGTCCCCTCAGAAATATGATAGGCTACCAGAAAAAAGTTTCAATGACTACTGGGCAGATGATCAACCAGAAGAAAAAGTACCGCTTAGCGTTTTTGATAAAAATAAAGATAATGAGGATGAAGATATTAAGGTAGAAATAAAAGATGAACCTATGGATGTCAATGAGGAAACATGTTATGACATTAATAAAGAGAATAAAGAAGATACAATTAGTTCTTCTTCAGAGATTATGGGTGAAGATTTACGTGGAACTTACTCTAGTCTTCAAATGGCATTTAAAAATCCATGTTCAATACCTGAAAGATGTCAGAGTTATGAGGATGTGTCAATTTTACCACCCAGACCTCCTAACAGTTCTAAACCAAAGTTTGACAATAATACTGCTCCACCGTTACCTCCAAAAAGAGTTAAAAAAAATCCTAGACCAACAAAATATCTTCCTACAGTGCAAGAAAAACCATCAAAAATCAAATTGTTGCATAAGTTATTGAGTATGCGGAAAAGAAGTAAATCAATGTGTTCATCTAATAGTAGTATCAGTGATCCTATTAATGACACTCCTTTGACGGAAGCAGAAAATTATGCCTTATATACTTCTGTAGCACCTCATGCAGCCATGTCGGAATTTGATGAATCGTCTATGTATTATAGCACTGTGGAAGGGGGCACAGTAACAACTGTAAAATAATGTAATCGAAAGAAAAAGTTAACTATCATCATTTTGCTCAACATTTATTAAACAAATTGTTGAAATTAAAAGTTATAAACGTATCAGGGTTCTAAAATAATTTAATTTAATTATTGACTGGCAGTGATTATTGAAATATTTTGCTTGTACTAACAATTCAATTTTACTAAGATTATAGAGTATAATTTAATTATAGGAGTAGAATAAATTAAGGTCTAGTCCATAGTTAAGAAATTAACATATTAACAACTTATTTTCCTTTTTTCATTATATAAATAATTATGTAACTTTTGTTTTTGATCATAATGTTCATGTTCTTTTTCTAATATTGTTTATGGGTATACATTTTTATATTGCAGTTAAATATTGTAAGCCGAGTTAATGTTCAAAAATATATTTTATTATTTTAAGTTTATGCAATGTTTATTGATTTGTTTATTGCGCGTTATAGATCCAGCCATATTGAAAAGGAAAAGACAGAAATTATCTAGCGAAAGTGAACTTTTGAGGCAATTACAGAGTGACCCTAGTGAGTAAAAATAATATAAATGACATATAAGCTTTTATAAACAACCCTGGGCGATGTAAGGTGATTAAAAAAAAAAAAATGTTACTATTCGGTGCCGGTGTCAATCAGTTTATGTCAATTTCATTTAATTAGCATGATATTAGTATTTATAAATTTAACGAACATGTGATAATGTGTAAATCTCTGTATAAGCCTAATTGTGTTTCTTTCCTTTTCTTTACATGTTAAAGTATATATACTTATATATGTATATATATATATAAATTTGTAGTTTATTTAATATTTAGTATGTGAAAATACAAGGAGAAGATACGAACAAATAAAATTGAGAAAATAAGTAAGTAAAAAGTAGGGTAGAGTATTTCTTGGTTATATGTAGTTTTCTAAAGTAGATTTCAATATACTGGATGAGATATAATGTGTATTTGATTATGTTTCCTATTTTATTTAAAAAAAAATATAAGTATTGCAATGCTTGATATGAAATATATATGTCCTTTATGCAGTACACGAATGCTTAAATTATTTTTTATATTGAAAAATGTTCCTTTACCTCAAATTTAATTAAAACAATAAATTAAGAAATAATTAATATTTCACAATTTCATAATCACATTTGGTATAAATATTTAAGTTTGACTTTTAAACCTTAAACATTTTTGTAGATAGGTTACAGACACCTATTTAGTCTATTGACTTGTATAATATGTAGCTCTGATAAAAAAAAATAAAATCATAATTTATAAATTAGAATTACAAATTATCTAATCTCTTTAATATTTTATAAGTAAGTATGGACTAATTTATATTTTAATTGCATTTTTTTTTTAATTTGGTAATTGGATACACTTAGTATACCATCCTGTATTAGTTATAACACTATAACTATTAGTTATATATATTTGTTTTTCTAAATAGATTTTCTTAAGTAATTTTAGATTATTATCTTCTTTTGTGTACTGTTTTCTTAAAATAATGTGATTTTTCATGTTTAGAATGTTAATTCTGTTTGTAATTGCTTTTTTTGTTAAGTGTTTCTAATAGTAACAATTGCATGCTATTGCTTTTTTATATTTAAATTGTAACAAATACTGTTTTTATTATTAATTTTATTTTTTTAGGACTTATGGCTCAGTCTTCTAATTTTATTGATGGAATGGTAATTGACCAATTGTCTATTTCTGTACCAATCAAAGAAGAACCAGGTGCGAATTATATATTAGAATTTTTACGTTCAAAAGTTAATATTCACTTATTTTTATTGTATAGAAACTAGCCCCAATCCTTATAGCAGTTTATATCCACTTTCAAATCCAAGTGTTCTTGGTCAACATTCACCTATGTATAACTCAAGAACACCTTCACCACTTGAATATCAATTCCCAAATGTAAATTCTAACTCTTTGTATGGGCAGACTACATTACTGAAAACCAGTATTCGACCATCTACAGGTAAACTAATTTTTGTTCTATCTGTTATAGGAATGTTACGATGATAAAATAACTACATAATATACTAGCATTAAAACATATGTTTATACAGTACTGCTAGGTATACGGACTTAATATAGTTATGATAAATGATAAATAGAAAAAAGTTTAAAAACATAGTATGAGAATTCATTTCATTTAAATTTATTGGATAACAATACTTAATATTAATCAGTGTTATCATTACAAGGTATTGCTTAATATATATATATATATATATATATTTTTTAATACTTGCATATTGATTCAACTTAAATTTTAACTATATAATCGAAATAAACTACTTTACCGGATGATCTTTTTTTTTTCGAAACCTACAATGATAAACTAGTAGTGCAAGAAAAATATTCTACAGAAATCTTTAGTTTTTTAGCATTCTGAAGTTCCCAATTTGTTGTATAAGTTGAGTATTGTAACCTTGCTAGTTTAACTATTATAAGAAATAGCAACCTACCCAAAACTGCTATGGACCTCTTAGTTGAGAGTATAGCTTTTAAACCCTCCAGGGGATAAACTAGTCTACCTAGTCAGGGAGAAGAGATCCCTTTGGGTGTTTGAATAATATAAACCTACATTAACTTAATTGGTAACCTAATCTTTGACAAGTCCGAGCGTTCAATACTGAATTCTAATTATACCATTGTTCTTGACTTATTAAAATAAGTAGTTTTCAAAAAAATAAAAGTTGCTTGGTAAAGTAGGTTTATACCATATTTTTATGTTGAATGTTTATTGTTAAATTGGTAATATAGTATATTTTAAATTTTGTACTAATTAATTTCATGTTTTTAAACAATTATTTTAATCTAAAATTAAAAGTTAAAACATTTATTATTGTAACTTGATATTTGTTCTTAAATCTCTTAAAACTATATACATCATACATTTTTGTGGAATTGTGTAGGAATTCAAACTAATTGTGGCACAATAAGTGGTTGCACTATTACAGAAGTGTGTCCTACACTTAATAATCAAAATCCAACATCTCAAAAAAATTATGTTCCACCTACAACCATAGTTATTGCACCTTTACCATGTCCAACAGAAGGCAATAATGAACCTAATCTTATGGAAACTACATTCTCAAGCTTAGATCGTTTAGATTCTAGTGATTTGAGAGAATTTACCTTGTTGGAAGACAGTGAACATGTGTTGTCAGCCAATTTGTCTGCTAGTTTACATTTAGCAGAGAATAGTGCTCATGGGAAGTCCGATGAAGAAATAGTCCAAGAAAATATAAGTATGTCGGATAGTTTTGATAGGATTGCTGACAACACTCTAAATGAATTCTGTGAGATTTACACCAAACGTAATTAATTATTGATTGTTAAAATATCTAATTTATAATTTAGTTAGGTAAAATATTATATAAATATACACTGTTTTTCTTTTTACAATACAAATTTCTATACAAATTTTATCCACTTGACATCTTTTTTTGTAAATAAACTATCAAATGTTTGCAATTGAAGAATGGACATCTGTTGAAAATAATATAATATATAATAAAATATTGACAAACTCAAAGTTACCATAAGAGTTAATATATTTTTTATTTTACCTGTTTCCTAATATATTTCACTACTAATTCAATTTTTTCTGGGTCATTACATTCTTTATTGAATACTCTACGCCATACCATGCTGGCTAAGACTATATCATTACTCAGCCATCCTTCATCATAACCTACTAATGCTCCTCGTAATTGATCACTTAAATCTTTTATTTGACGATGTCGAACCTCTGAACTAACCTAATAACAATTAAATTATTTATTAGTATATTTTATTATGTTAAAAGTTCCTTTTTGTTAACCAGTATAATAATGTTATTTAAAAATTATGATTAAACATTTTTTTTTCTTAAACAATGAGTTAATTTATAGATTTGTATGTTTAAAATGTAATATAATACCACATATAATATGAATCATAAATATGTGTATATTTTTTAGCTGTAAAATTGTAATTTGTATCCCAACTTACAGTCGCTAATTTTTTAGAACGAAACTCAACATCATTCCATAATGCTTCCATAATATAATTTCTAATCATTGTTCCTTTAGTACCTTCATTCATTAATCGAACAAATATCATCCATAAGTGAAGTTCTGTTATAATAAACCAAGAATTAAATGTATCTGGTAAGTTAAGTTCTGAAAATAAATTAAAGTTTTTAGAAAGTAAATAGAATATTTAATTTAACTCATTTTATTACTTATCATAATTTGGCCAAAAGGAATTTGATCAACCAATTTTTCATATAAAATCCAACTATTTGCTTCATATTTCTATAAAATACCAACGTTAAAATAATTATAAGTTATTTTTAACATACTAATATGAAACATTTTGATTGTATAATATTATATGTTTACTTACAGACTTATTTAATGGATTTATTATTTGAAATCTGTTGATAAATTCAGAAATCTTACTTTTAGTATTAATACCAATAAAGCTTGTGACAGCATGACGTTTAGCAATTGTAAAGTTTGTATTGTTTGGATATATTAAGCCATTGGATTTTATAGCTACACGACAAACTAATCTAGACTGGGAAGCCAATATATTTCTAACCGGTATACACAACTGAAATAAAAATACTTAATTACTAACTTGTTATAAGTTCTTTTCATGGTTTACAATGTAGATATTTAATTGCAATTTTTTTTGGGTTCATCATCAAGTATGTTGAATATATAATTATTCATAAATAAAAAATGGATTCTGTATATTATATTTAACAACAAAATAAGTAAAGTAAACAATTAAATTTGTGTTAAGTTTTTTTTCCATACTTAAGATACCAAGAAATATATTTAAGAGCTATTTATGTAATTGTCACAACCAACATCACGAAGCAATGCGACATAGTGGCAACTAATTTTATTTTATATTCCTTTGAATGATGAAAACAAACCAAGATAATATACTATTGATATATTTACTTGTGATGATTAATAAACAATTATTTTTATTCATTTGTATTTTTGTTTTACTATTCGTAATCAACCGTATACCTATTTACCTAACATGATTAATTATGGTTTAAAGGTTTTCTCAGAATAGCAGGGTAGCAAATCTAAAGTCGAACTGCACCTTAATCATAAATGAAATACTCAAAAGTGAAATATATTATTCGAGTGAAGACAGACTTACCATTTAATCGAACTTTACTCAACTATGTATTCGTACACTAGTATGGTTAATTTATGATGTACCTTTTACGGTATTAACTAGATTTTTGAAAATTCTGAATGTTTGACAAGATTTTATAGTTCTACTTAAACGGAAAAGTGCCTTTAAAGTCGTAACGGGGCTAGTTGGTAACTACAATTTACAAAGTACATAATACTATGCAATGTGCTGCACGACACCATATCTGATAATGCTTATCGGTCGTGGCGCGGTCGTATCACATAATAGATATCATTAATATTACGGTCGTGTAACCGGTTATCAACGACGAACCAGGGTATAGATGGGAACTTGGAGCATACGCGGGTGTTACGGTGATAAGCGATAAGCGAGAAAACTGGAGAAGAAAATCAGACACCGTACATCACCGCAGACGAAGTCGACTGTCGAGTGACGACGTTTGACGGCCGACGTCAATCAAATAACTAAAATAACAACAACAACAACAACAACAGTAATAAAAATATTAATTACGACGAGTAGCATCAGCAACAGTAGGAGTGACGATAATTAGTAAAAATTCCGTCGGGCCGCCGCGACAAGTTCTTGCGCAATTTGCCGTCGCTGTCTTCTCACTTCTCAGCCGACTGCCGAGTGAAGTCGGCGCGGGAGTTGCGTGCGTGTTGTGCGCGATCTGTGGCCGTCCGGTTTCGGCTTTTACGGCAATGCGCCCCGCCGGTCAATCGGTGTTTGGCCAACGTTCGCTCGGAAGCGTTACCCTATGCGTGTCCGCCACCGTCGCGGATTGAACGCCGTCCATCTGTCCGGGTAATGGTCTCTGACCATGGGCGCGCAGCAGACCAAGGATCGCGCCCTGACCTCCGGATCGCTGACCGTGCGCAGCATCAGGTCCAAGCCGCGGTTTTCCAACGTCAAAGATGGCAAGAACCAAGGGCTCAACATATTCACAGAACACAGTGGTAAGCATGCTCTATATTTATTTATTTATTTGTTAAAAGTACAGGCTGGTAGCCCAACTGTTACACATTACAATAAACATTTAAGTACACAGTTGAAACAATGGTATACATTTAAAAGATATAATAAGATATAAAAACGGTTAAAGTTCATGATGAACAACAAAGAAAATAGAAATTATATATAATAAGATACGATAGACTAATTAGAAGAGTAAGACGGTTCAGTATTGGCAATCCTCGTGATTTTTACAAGCGGCTCATAGCAGCATAGTTTGTGTTATAAACATATTTGGTGTTATATGTGTCATAATAGATGTGTTTTACATGAGTCACAAACACTGTCGATGACAATAATCTATAATTATATTAATGTTATAATGTCAATATGCCATATACCTATCTACTATTGAATTATTTAAATACGATAGGTATTCTCGTCAATGTGCTGGTTAAACTGCTAGAAGTAAAAAAAAAATTACCAATAATTATAATATAGATAGGTGTTAGGTTTTCCATTTATTGAAAACACAGTTTGGTAAATGCATTTTTGTTTTAAAATAGATATACAACAGTTTACAATATTAATGCATACTTTTTAATGGGTTATGCGAACCCAGTGGATAGGTAACTAACACTTGTAAAATATAAATAGGAATTTAATATGGGTACATTTTTTTATTTTATCTGCAACCGTAATAGAGGGAATCGTAATGTATCCAATGATTCGAGTACAAAATACATACAAAGAAAATCATAAATGTAAAAGTTTAAAAAGAAAACTTTAGTTTATCGTATTTTATTACAAGCTAAACATGTACATAAATGCATTTAATAGTTGATAATTTTAAACTAACATTTATCTACTATATTCGTATTCCTGTAATTTTGAATATGTGGCAGTAAGTAAATGGAGATAATTCATTATATAGGAATAATGTTCGCACAAAAATAATTGAATTGGCAAAAATTGCATATCCATTATATAATCACATATCACCTATTTAAATCATATGATAGTATAACTGAGCATAATCCAAACATTGAAATAAATTTACTTATCTGAAATATATTTTAGCTTAAATACGTAACACAATAAATAATAATAAAATTATAGGTTGCCATGTATTTGCAATTGAATTCGAATGAATCTGCATTGATGTTAAGTACTAAATACTTATAACTCCCTACAATAATTATAGGTAATTAATAATATTCATACCTATTTGATATAAATGTAGGTAAATGTATAATATTTATATATTATGAAAAAAGTTTGTACAACTTTTAAAAATGCCCCATTAATGTACCTAGGTATAATTTTAGTATTAATGTACTAATTGCATTTTACTTGAAAGTAAAAGCTATCTCTTGAAAAGATTCCTACTAATTCCAAAATGTAAGTTGTTTGACAGATGTTTATTATTTACTAAATAGATGACTTAAAAATACTTGAGCACATTTTAAATGATAATTTTGGTATAATAGATTTAATAATTTAATTAGAATTAGAATATTTGAATAATCGCTAGTTTAATTTTTAAAAAGATAAGTACAAGGAAAATATATGTCTATTAATAGTTGAATTAGATCAGATTGTAGATATAAAATATATATTATACCGGATATTATACTGATTAAAAATGTTTAATAATTTATAAATATTTAAAATTGTTATAAAATCATTTTAGTGAAATATATCAAATATTATAGGTATTAATTATTAAGTATATTTTATCTACATAGAATACATTTTAAACTAGAAGAATTCTGATATAGATATTATGGGTATTTAAATAAATTTTTAGGCACTATAATTCTTTATTTTTTAAACAAAATATATATCTTCTTAATATTAAGTCGTAAGATTTATCTATCTAACTGACCTAGTTGACTAGAAAAATATGAATGCATTTACTAATTATTTTTGTAGATTAATCATGCAGTTTATTATAACACTCATCTAGGTAAAATTGTTGAATCAGTTTATAATAATTGGTTGAAATATATAAAAAATATATATATTTTTAATAGTTAATATTAAATACATATTCTGAAATGTAGTAAATATTTGTTTTATTTATTTAATAATTTTAAAAATTTATTTTATATAATTTATTCAAAAAACTTAATTAAATGTTTATTTAATAATTTTAAACTACAATTTATTTTTACAGAAGCATTATTACAAAGTCGACCTTTACCTCATATACCAGATCTTCCTGATGGTGATCCTCCTGGGACCATTCCTTCGGGGGGTGGAAGTTCTGGTGGTTCTGTTGGTGGAACAGTTTCAAGCAACTTAGAATCTTCAATTCGATGGACATCAAAAGAAAACTTATTGCAATCCCAAGAAGATGATGATCCACAGTTATTTGTTGCTTTATATGATTTTCAGGCAGGCGGTGATAACCAACTTAGTCTTAAAAAAGGTTATTGTTAAACAATCACTTAGGTATTGATTTTTAAGTTATAAATAATGTTTTTTTATTGTTATTTTTGTCTAAAGGAGAACAAGTTCGTATTTTATCTTACAATAAAAGTGGTGAATGGTGTGAAGCACATTCATCACCAGGACAAGTTGGTTGGGTACCATCAAATTATGTTACACCCGTTAACTCATTAGAGAAACATTCTTGGTATCATGGTCCTATATCAAGGAATGCTGCTGAATATTTGCTTAGTTCTGGAATTAATGGTAGTTTCTTAGTCCGGGAGAGTGAAAGTTCTCCTGGTCAAAGATCTATTTCATTGAGATATGAAGGACGTGTTTACCATTATCGCATTAATGAAGATACTTCTGATGGAAAAGTATATAATTTGTTTAAGTTTTTAATTGATTAATCAAAATGGTATTTAATATTTAAATTTACTCTATTATATCTAGGTGTATGTAACTACTGAGAGTCGTTTTAACACTCTTGCTGAATTAGTTCATCATCATTCAATGCATTCTGATGGTCTTATTACACAACTTTTGTATCCAGCTCCTAAACATAACAAGCCTACAGTGTTTGCACTTAGTCCTGAACCTGATGAGTGGGAAATTAATCGGACGGATATTGTTATGCGACACAAACTTGGTGGAGGACAATATGGTGATGTCTATGAAGCTGTTTGGAAACGATACAATATGACTGTTGCAGTAAAAACCTTAAAGGTAATTAACTTTTTCATTATATTTATAAAAAAATTTTATAAATCAATTTTATTTAGTGGTGCTATAATTTTATTGTGGTTACATTTTCCATTTGGTTATTCATTGTTAATTTATAACATTTTCAACACGATAAATTTAATAATTTCACAGGAAGACACAATGGCACTCAAAGATTTTTTAGAAGAAGCAGCCATTATGAAAGAAATGAAACACCCAAATTTAGTTCAATTGCTAGGTATAATATAAGATTTTAACATTCAAATTAACTGTTAATTAGTTATTTATTCCCTTTTTCTGTTTTATTCAAAATGCATAGGTGTTTGTACTAGAGAACCACCATTTTACATAATAACAGAATTCATGAGTAAAGGAAATCTATTGGATTATTTACGGCAAGGCAATAGGGAAAATATTGATGCAGTTGTGCTCATGTATATGGCCACTCAAATAGCTAGTGCAATGAGTTATTTAGAAAGTCGCATGTTTATTCATAGGTAAATGTATTTTAAAAATATTAGTCTGTTTTAGTCAAGTGCTTATAATTTGTTATTATAGAGATTTGGCCGCACGTAACTGTCTTGTTGGAGAAAATCATCTTGTTAAAGTTGCTGATTTTGGTCTAGCTCGTTTAATGCGGGACGACACATACACAGCACACGCAGGTGCAAAATTTCCTATAAAATGGACTGCACCTGAAGGCTTAGCTTATAACAAATTTTCAACCAAAGTATGCATTATTTTAGTGGCATTTTAATTAATTTTTAAATTAATATATTTTTTTATTTTAGTCTGATGTGTGGGCTTTTGGTGTTTTACTATGGGAGATTGCAACATATGGTATGTCACCATATCCTGGAGTCGATCTAACTGATGTTTATCATATGCTAGAAAAAGGATACAGGTATACAAAACATATTTATTAAAATGACAGTATTAGATTAAAATTAAACAAACATGTATTTTATTATCAGAATGGATTGTCCACCTGGGTGTCCACCAAATATTTATCAGCTAATGAAACAATGCTGGCAGTGGGCTCCAAACGAGAGGCCTTCTTTTAAAGAAATCCATCATGCTTTGGAAAATATGTTTCAAGAATCCAATATTATTGAAGGTAAAATTAATTTAATATTTATATAAAAATAGATTTGTACTAAAAAAATTGTATTTTTGCTTATTGTAGAGGTGGAAAAACAGTTACAAGGGAGCTCAACACCCCAACTATCACATAAAAAGTCTCATGGAAATAGTTCTAATATTATGGGCACCTCTTTGGAATCAAATGGTAAACTATTTTATTAATTCAATTAAAAGTGTTAAAAATATTTTATAAGTACAAAATATTTTTCAGAAGCAATTACACAAGTCGAACGTAATTTATCTACATTTGGGGGACCAGTGGTTAAAGGAAGCCTTGTGCAATTACGACGCCCGACAAATAAACGAGGAAAAACAGCGCCAGCTCCACCGAAACGTACCAGGTAATTTTGTTATATTTTTGGTTATTATTTACTAAATAATTATTATAAAATCTTGCAATATGTAATATTTTCAGTTTGTTGTCGTCGTGCAGTTCATTTAGGGATTCACATTATGGCGGTCCAGTAACAGTTGATCAAAATGACGCAGCCATGTCTCTTCCTCCTCAGCATTTTTTTGAAGACAATTTTCCACCAAACGGTTTGTTTAAAGCTAAAAATATTATATTTTGTAATTATAATTAAGAATTTGCTCATCCACATTAGACTTAAAAAAAATTGATATGCCAATTGATTAGCATCTAATAGTATTAATATAAATCATAAATTTACACAAACCTTCAAAATTAATTTATGTTTAAAATCAGATTTATAGTTTTGACTCGGTTTATTGAAGATTGATTATAATTTATAACATTTAATAACAAATTACTAAAATACAGTCTTCTATGCTAAAACTTAAGGTTTACATAATTTGTTTAGGCATGTTTATAATTAATAAATAAATACAAATTAATAGTGATTATGTACGAGTGTGCTTCAATTGTTTGTTAATATTATTGATGAGCTATCATACCATGTAGTAAGCCTAAAGCGTTGATATTTGTGAGCTGTTTTTGAAGTTCCCTTCCCAAATATATGTTTAGTAAACAATTGTTTTGGCTAAAATGTGGTTACAGGAATTACCAAAGAGCTGCACAACGTCGTGAACAGCCTGGCCGATAGCGACGGCGCCAGCGAGGAAAGCGCCGAACCGGCGGAAACAGAAAACGAGTGTACCCACGTACCGCAGCTGAACCGAGTTCACCGCGGTTCCCTGACCAAAAAGACGTCCAAACACCAAGCGTCGCACCCACTTTACCAAAGAGACACCGGCAACCTGGACACGCCAAAGGTCGCGGCGCTGGAAGTGCAGAACGTGAAGCGCGCCATCAATCGGTACGGCACGTTGCCGAAAGGGGCGCGCATCGGCGCGTATCTGGAGTCGCTGAGGCACGGCAACGGCGAGTCGGCCGATACGAGTACCGCCAAGCCGCCGGCGAGCATACACCGCAACAACAACATGCCGTTACGCCGACCTTTCCAGCAACCAGGTAATATGACTAGGAGTAACTCGTCGACGAATTTTCAGCCCTCGTCGCCGCGGACGGTCCGCGCCCAACCCCCGCCACCAAACCTCGCGGACCTGGAGTTCCCGCCGCCCCCGCCGCCCGAAGACCTCGACCACGAAGAGATGTCCACGTTCCGATTCGGCGTGAGCCTCAGGCACAGGGAACCGTCGACGGACTCGTGCAACAGCGCCAAATCTGAACCGGCCAGACTGAAGTGCGTGGCGGCGGCGCGCAAGGACAGACCGCAGCAACATCCGTCCGAGCACAACAGCAAAGCGTCGGCGGCGGCGGCGGCGGTCGTCGTCGTCGTCGAACCGTCGCCCGTGTTTTCCAAAAAGAACATCGCGGTCGCCGAAGTGTCGCCTTCGTCGGACGAAGACGCCGCCGCCGCCGCCGCCGGCAGGGACGTGAAGAGTCTCGTGCCGGACATCATGAAGGAAATGATGGAACTGAAACATCACTCCGCGGCCGGCGACAAGAAGCAGACGACCGTCGCGAGCAAGGACGATCAGCAGCAGCAGCAGCAGCAGCAGCGGCCCATGTCGCCGGTCGATTTCAAGACCGGTCTCAGAAAGGTACAGGTGGGCGCCGCCAAAGACGACCGCGACCAACATCACCTCAACACGCACCACAATCACCAGCAACAGCAGTTGCAGCGCATCGACAACAACATCGCGGAGATCAAATCGCAGCTGAAAAAAGTGAAAATCGACGAGAAAAAAGACAGCGGCGGCGGCGAGTTGGTCGAATGTACCGGTGACGTCGACGGCGGCGGCGACGACAAGCGGCGGAGCACCGGCAGCATAAGCAGCCTGAAGAAACTGTGGGAGGGCGAGAGCCCGCCGTCGGAGGTCGCGGTGCCGGTGACGGCGAAGGAGAGACGCGTCTGGCCGCCTCCGCACGACGACAACCGACCGGCCGTGCCGGTTAAGCCGTCGGCGACGGCCGCAGCCGCTGCCGCCGCCGCCGCCGCCGCCGCCGCCGCCACCACTACTACCACCACCACCACCACCACCAACGCCAAGTCGTCCACCGCCGCCAACAAGTCGAACGCGATATACGCGACTCCGGGCGCCGCGTCGCCGTCCAACATCTTGGAACAGTGGCAGACGGTGGACAGCAGTCTGCGGGCACTGCGCGCCGCGCCCGCCGTCACGTCGGCCGGCTGGCTGTCGCTGTCCGACAAGGTGGGCGGTTTCCACTCGTCGTGCCTCAATTACGCGGACACGGCCGCACCGCCCAATCTCAGGTTCCACTTGCGCGAGCTGCTCAACAGGTTGGAATCGCAGTCCCGGCAGATGCGGTCCGCGGGCGGCGGCCGCCAGCAGGCCGACCACTCGACCATATTCCAGACGCTGGACGGCACCCTCAAGGACATACTCAACGTCATACAGAGATAGAACTCGCCGGCCCGCCGCGCCGTCGCCAGTCGCCACTGAGCCGCCGTCGCCGCCGCCACCGAGTGTAGTCTCGTGTTTTGTTCTACGCGCAAACACTCGCCGTCTTACTACCCATACTATATATATATATATATATATATATTATGTAATTTAAATATTATGTATTTACCTACACGCTTGCTCTGCGAAAATACCGCTCCGGCGCCGTGGCGTCACATTCCTTTAACGATATAATATATTCTATTCTATACGAAATTATTTATTATTTTTTATGATTATAGTTATTATTATTATTATTATTATTATATATTATATATTATAATAATATTATATTATACTTTCTCTTATGAATGATATTCGTCGAAAACAACAAAAAAGTGTATACCTAAACATTTTGCATTATATACGTAAATGCCTATTACCTATGTGCAATGTGTGTAACTCGGGCGTCGGTCCACAGATTTGTCGTTTTTTTTTTCCATTTTTTTTTTGATCTTTTTATGTTTTCGTAACGGGAACCCGACGACAATGTGCCGAGGTAAATTTCACTTATTTTCACCATCGCGGAATAATTAATTAAAATTTCTCCGTTATTGATCTGATCGGTTTTAGGTTAGTTGACGAGCGAACGTATTAAATAAATTTATTATTCTTTAATATTAATTTTCTCAAGTATTGCCCCCGTGATCGCCATTTGTCGTCCCCCTAGGCTGCACAGTCCCCTGCAGCAATGTCGAGATTAAATCCCACTCCTTGCGCATTTCTTGTGCGGTTGATCGGAACGATTAATATGCGTTCAGTTTTTCGGTAAAAAAAAAAATAAAAAAAAATAAAGAATAATAAATAATGTGTGTGCGTCGGCGCGGCGTACGAATTAGAATCGTAGAGAGTGATATTGTCAACAATTTATATATTATTATTGTTATGTATAAATTTTATTTTATCGAAATCATCATTATTCCAACTGTTGTTGTGCAGCAAAAAGCATATTTGGTCTCCCCACTGACCGGTCTCCTGCGGGACTTCGATTCTATTACGAATTCCCAAGTCCACCCACAGTCCTTCGGTAAATGCATTCCTTCACGCTGTTTGGTATTTGAACTGCACGTATTATACTATATAGGAGTATGTATGAGCGGCGAGGTTCCCCCCAAGAATAAAATTAATATGTAAATTATCAAACAATAAACGATAAAATCATTACACGGATATTTTTTATTGCTTTTGACGGGTTTTTCAAATTGTTCCCCCGATATCATGCCGTGTCGTTTTTTTTTTTTTTACCTGCCGTGACCAATTCTTGTGTGTTCATTCATATTCATATTATTATGAAAACATACTACTCTTACGATACGATGTGTGTTATCCAAGTCCTGAACCCGAGTGCCTGCGTACTCTCTACTTATGTATTGGTTTTTACTTATTCGCGCGTCGACGGAGATTTCTGTAAGCAGTAATGTCTCGGGCACACATCGATTATACTTGTATTATTCTTTTTACGTATTTGGTCTCTTCTACTTATTTTATTTTCAATGACTGTTAGCTAGCGTGTGTGTTTGTGTGTGTGTATTTGCGTGTTTATTTCGTCACTATTTAAAAAAAAACATTTTTTTTTTTTTTTTTTATATTTCTCCTAAAAAATTAAACTGCCCATATTTTGTTGCTCAATAATTTGTTAATTTTTACCTACCATACCTATAAGATTATTACACTACAATATCGATATATATACCCTTCTGTGTTTTTTATATGTATGATTTTTTTTTATTCATTATTATTATTATTAATTGCATATTTAATCGCTCCCTCTCCCCATTCCATTGTTGTCCCCGTCATGTTCGACACGTGTATCGTTAATGAATCGTACGCTCACATCTTATTGTAAAAATGCGGTTTTCGAGTCTTTGATCAACGTAATATTTAATTCAATTATATTTATAAAAAAAAAATTGAAAAGACTGAAATGATTTTGTCCACTGGTAGGCCTTTATAAATTATTAATATTGCGATCGTATATACATCGTGTTCATCGCAATATTATGTGCGTAAGAGAGAAAAAAATTATCTTTAAATATATAAAATTATTATGTATACCTACGTACCTATTCATGTAATTTATATTTATTATATTTGTATAATATTAAAATAAAAATGTTTCATTTTAAAATACTGATCTAGTCTTTATGTAGTAGTAGGTAATGTTTTTTTTTCGTATTCAAAATGCACGTTATACCTAAACTAAACATTATATTATTTTCTAATATTTCTATTAACGAATCTTACAATGTGTACTGTTTTAGCGCTCCGTCTGTCTTGATATGAGTCATCTTAAGTCTATTATATTAAATTATATTATATTATATTATTATATTAAGTATATAGAACTATTACTACGCGGAAGCGAACCCAAAACATTTATTACAACGATATTATTTTATTTTATAAATCAATAATATATGTTAATATGATATATATATAAAAAAATAGTGAGTACTATAAATACTATTGACAATGTTACGATTAGAAATAAATGTAATTTTTATAATATTTAAATACTGTTGTGGAATTGTTTGCTTGTTTTTTCATCAACCGATTGACTTCACTCCGACTTCCGAGTGAGTGCCTTTTTTTTCTATTTACCCGGCGAATTACAATCGGGTGTCTACCTAAAGACTGCTTGAATTGGGAAAAAATTAGAAGAGAAATGAAAAAGTGTAAAAAAAATATCCGTACCTTATTGATAAGAATATAATTAGAAGGGGTACGCACAAATCGTTTCTGAAAAGAAGAGGGACTTCGTCTCCCTTTAATTCAAGCACAGCCTAAAAAGTTAAGAGGTCGCTACACCCACATGACATGGTTTTATCCCCAGTGCTCGAGTCGAGGATTGAAGTTGTGTTGTGGGAGGGAGGAGACCCTCTTATTTAAAAAAAATATATTTATGCGTACCCCTTCTCATTATAATATACTATAATCAATAAGATAACATTTAAGTATTCAGGCATTTTTTTTTTTTTTTTTTTTACTGTACTTCTTTTGCTTTCCCTTTACAATTTTTTCCCGATTCAAGCACCAGTTGTCTTCGTCTTACAGACGCATGATGTGTAGCAAATATTGTACGTTCTGAATAATCCATTTAATTCGCTACTAACAGTAATATGTGGTATAAGAGTTATGCGATCTTTTATTAAATGTGGAAGTAAAAATATGATCTTGTGTGGAGGTTGCTGAATTTTTCACGTTTTAAAAAAATGTTTAAATTTTGGCAACCCGCAACATATGTGTTACTAATGGCCATTTTTTTATTTCAATATATCGATCGCTATTTTTGCGAAAATATAAAGTATACATGGTGTATTTTTTTTTATACAATTTTGTCAAAAAAAAATATAACATAAGCCAATGGGTGGTGGGAGGGGGATCTGGACCCCATGGACATTTTAACCCTCCATAAATATGCCACTGATCGTCACGAGTAATGATCAATGATAAAGCTAAATTCGAACATCAAAGTCAGGGTTTGTGTTTAAAAAAAAGTTCGTTTTACGTTAGTTATAATTTTAACGCATACTTATATTAACTTTTGAGTTTATCGTTTAAAATAATAACTAACGCGGGGAAGCGGAACACATGAAATTCTTGGACTGATTGTTAAGATAACAATAAATTGCTTGGAATAAATACTCCTATGAAACGAATATTATAACATTTAAGTCGATGGATTTTAAATTGTTTCGTTTTGCATTATTATTCGTTTGATGATAATATTAAACTAAACAATTTGTTAATCATTATGTTTTGTTTTGTGGTATTTAATTATTTTTGTTTACCGTTTTCTGTTTTAATTTCGTTTACAAATTACAATCATTTTTTGTCATATATAGGTAACGTTTGCAAGCCCCGAATTCAAAGTAGACAGTACAACTGTTTAGTTGTATTTTTTAGTTTTTTTTTTTTAGTAATACTGTATCATAGTAATACACATAATTTTATGTTTTATAAATAAAATACACATTTTTTTTATGCATTTATTTGTTACAATTTAATTAATTAATATTAAATATTTTATATAGGTCCCACTATAAAAAAATATATTATTATTTCAAAACTTAACGGGATCCGCCAAAAATATAATCGTGACCCACTTTTGGTTTTCGACCTCTGAGTTCTAGTGAATATTGTATAGGTATTTTTTTGTATTTACATTTTGAAACGAGTTGTGAGCACTTTAATAATAATAACAATATATTATAACTAACAATAACATATATACATTTTTAAATAAATGAATACAAGGTTACTCATCCCTTGTAAGCTATTGCTTGTAATGGGAAAGTGAGTTCAGTTTAGAATTTATACAAAAATATAGAATAATACACAGTGTATGAATAATCAAGACTGGACAAGTCAGTGATATTTTTTAACTCGGTTGAGTATTTTTTTTTTTCAATTAAATTAAAAATTAAGCTAATAGGCAATTTTAAAACATCAATTAAGTTTGAATTAAGTGATAACCACTTTAATAGCAATACACCCATGCATATTAGCCACATGCATATTAGCCACATGCACTAACCTAACCTAACCCCATGCATATTAGCCTAAACAGTATTGACTGTTGTGTATTGCTGTGTCTCGGCGTCCGGACGACCTTTGGTGGTGACGGATTAAGGAGTTTTTGGCTGCGGTAATGAATAATCATTAAACTGTTGCGCTGTTTGAAATGAGTTGTTTTACTCAAATCGGAAATTAAATTGGCGCGAAGGCGCTTACCGCAGCCCGGGAACATGGCGTCTAAATCGGAGCTGTTTCAGGCTCCCCCCTTATGTATGGGCTACTCCTCCTATTCGGCACCCACGTCATTCCGACAAGACAGTGTTGACCTCATTGGCTTTCGTATGCGCGCGTACTAGTTCAAGGAAATGCCATCGCCCCACGCATTGTCGTCGAGTTGCGATAGTCTGCATTTGTTATGATAATGATGTCCTTCGATTACTATATCGTGTTAGTAATTAAATATTATCTATACAAATAAGACGACAACGTGATGTTTTGTAGTATTACGTGTATATAATATTGTAGTTATTATTTCGTTTATCGGCCGGTCGAAACACTAGTATAACCCCCAGTGTATTTCTGTCGCAGTTTATGTCCCGCTGCTCCCGGGCACCCGTACGCTTCTTGCAGTACGGCTTCTCTTGTCCTAGAATTTGCTTACACCAATCTCCCAGATACTGTCTCGTAGGTGGTCCAGCCTCGTCTTTTCCAAAGCATCGTCTGACAGAGTTTATTAACCACCTGTCGAGCAGATTGTGCCAACCGCACATGGTTGCCCCTTACCCTCGAGCTCGTCGCTCATTTACTAATAATCATAAAAGTTATGTGTCACCAGGTACACGGCAGTGTGCAAAAGTATTATTAATATTAAATTATTATATAAAATATATTAATAAATAATAAGTAATAACTAATGAGTAGGTATATACCTACTCATGACTTCGCGGCTCGTATTTATCGATGTCTCTATGTAGGGGCGATTGATGTTACATAATTACCCCTATATAACCTATATAAAAATTAAAAACTAACGGCAATATTAGTTTTTATTTATAAAAATATATACGAAATTATTCGTAAATATATCTTTTTTTTTTCAAATAATATTTTCTAAATTCTACGAACTTATAAATTATAAAAATATTTCTGAAAATTCAAAATTAACTTAATTGGGAATATTCAAAATAATATAAGTTGATTTTAAGTTAACGTAAAGATACAAATGAGCTAAGTTAAAGTTACATTTTTAAAACAGCAAACTAGCAAATTAAAATTAACTTAACTTTTAACTTAACCCGTAACTTAATAAATCGTTAATGGCCAGCCCTGTGAATAATAGTAATATTTAAATACTAGATAAGTTTATCATTAAAAAAATAATCTGTTTTTATAGTTTTTATAAGCATTACAATTTTTAAAACTTAATACTATATTTCCATTATTGAATTTAATACATAAATCAGTTTCAGCTTAATATAAAATATTCATTTTATTAAAATCGGAGTACACTTATAAATTGTCAAGTTAATATTTTTTTGATGTCATGTATGATAAACATATGGTTAGTGGGTGTAAGTAGATATCAATATTGGAAAAGCAAAAGAAGTAGTCGTTTTTGAAGGTTATATTCAGATTATGGATATATGTTAAGTGCACACAAAGAGTGTTATTGTTATTAATTGATGGATTGTATAAAAATATGTATTTAATCAGTTTATTGAGTGTTCTTTTTAAGAAGTCAATGTGACTAGTATAAATGCAATAGCAAAAAATTTAATGTTTTATATTGTATTAATGATAAATAAATAGTACATTTAAGCGGAATATTACTTACATACACGTATATCTGACATCTTTCAAAATATAAAAGAATTTTCTTATAGTTTTTAACAAAAAATGTATACGTGTATTTCATTTAAGTTAATTATCACAATATGAGATATTTAATATTGTCTACTTTTTCTAATAAATAACGGTTAGAGTTTCAGTTTTATATTTTAAAACGTACAAATGTCGCGATGCGACAAGTCGTCCACTTGATATATGGGCACGTTTCTGCCACTTCAGTTCATGTAGACGTATCCGGAAAATCACAATATGACATTCAATTGCGTAATTTGAGGAATCGCTAAGACCGTTAACAAATCGTTTATCAAACGGATGGATAGCGAGCTTTTCCGAAAATTCATTACAGAGTTTAGGGCAAGTGAAAACTAACTTTCTAATGAAACTCCCATCAGATGGTATCTATAAATGCGTTGTGGATTCTCGAGTGAGGTTTATTGTAATAATAATAGGTACCTTTGTATGAATACGAGTATAATTACGATGTTGGCATATTTTGATAATTTTGTGCGAATCTATGGCACTCGGTAATAATAATAGGTATTTAATTATAATAATAATTCAGATATTTTGAAAACAATAATTTTGTACTCCGGTAATATTTGTAAAATACCGGATGATCCTTTTAAAATAAGACACTTACTATTTCAAAAAAACTATCAACGTTTTTGAAAATTTTTTTGTTACGAATAATTATAAGTCCTCAAAAAACGCTTACTATTTTTTATTGTTATCGTTTTTAATGACAACATTTATTCTATATTCTAAATCAGAATATGCATTGGGGTATTTTGATACGTAAAAATTTAATTTAAGAAAAGTAGCTTATGATTTTTAAATATTTAAAGTATTGAAGAGCAGAACGGGGAAGACACGAGTAATTCACAAAATTTCATTCCTCTTCTCCGCCCATCAAAAATTTAAACATTTATGAGTTATAACTAACAAAGTAATAAACTACTTGTCTGAAATTTAATTTTTGTAGATCAAAATACTTTAAATAATATTCTGCTACAGAATTCGAAAACAAAAATTTATATTATCATTTAAAAGTATAAAAGACTTAAAAAGTAATAATAAAAATAGTAAAAACATAATTTTTTTCCAAAAATGTTGTTTTATAATAACATATAAAACAAAATAAATTAAAACGTTTTTTTTTTTTTGAAATAATGAGTATCTTACATTAAATTTATCACCTTTCAGCAGTCTATTAGATTCTAAGTGGAATAATTTGTTGATTTTTTGATGATGTGTTTGTGTGTGTGAGTTTTTATCACTAGTCACTTTTTGAAGCAGTAAAATGGTTAGATTATTAGTTTTGATATCTTTTGTTGTAGAAAAATGAATCTAGTTGGTACTCTATGAGGGGGAGGGAGATCAAAAATAAAATAATGCACATCACTTTTCTTATAAATTGGAAAAACAAAATAAAAATTAGGGGAAACGGGAATTTCTTCTCAATCCAGTATTGATAAAATGGTTTTCTTATTTTACTGTAATTAAAAACGAATAACCACACATTGAAATGTTCACTAAATGTTGATATTAACATTTTTTATGCATTGTATGATTTTCAAAATATTTTGACTTCTAAGCTATTTATAAACATTGACCTAACAAGTATCAAATC
Source organism: Pentalonia nigronervosa (assembly GCA_014851325.1). Taxonomy (NCBI): domain Eukaryota; kingdom Metazoa; phylum Arthropoda; class Insecta; order Hemiptera; family Aphididae; genus Pentalonia; species Pentalonia nigronervosa. The sequence continues at coordinate 45,948 of JACXSJ010001360.1, forward strand.
TCAAATTCTGAGCATCTCGATTCAGGAGCCAATTTTGAGGCATCAAAAATAAAATCTATTAAAGACTATTTAAGACACATTTTTATCAAAAACAAATTCATTATTAATTTCAATAGTATTGTAATATAATATTTAAAATAAATCTTTAGCTGTCCAAATAATTTATTCACGCCACAAACATGGTTATTTTATGATTCTTATAGTTTAAGAAAAAAAATAATCATTCTTATCAAACCAATAATTATTAGCTCGTGTTTATAAAGACGCGTCGTCAGCTACAACGCCACTTTTCATTGCCGTTTTAATTTTGTTTGTGTCATGTCCGTACGCATCATCGATGTTCTAAATTATTTTTCTTCAAAAGTTCATCATTTAGAATTCGAAAATCCATTTCATTTAATTTCATACGAATGAAGTATTAATTGTTCTGACATACATTTTTTGTATGTTATTTTTACCGACCGTATCCCACGTATTTTCTGTGTACAAGTAAAATCTTCTTACCTGTGTCATCTGATGATCATTTTAGGATTTCCTTTTCGGACTAGCCCACGATGAACAGACAAATTACGTCGATGACAAATACACAAAAGTGTACCTATTTTACACGACGAATGAAACAATCTACGATTGATAACTAAGTATTAGTACTAATACTGATAAACGACATAGATACTTAGATAGCTATTAGCGAGTGATTTCAATCGAGTCGTCATACGGTACGACTTCTAGTGCGACTTCGCAGTAGCGACTAGGTTTTTCTACTTTCTAGTAGCCAGCCATGTCTAGATGATTGTACCTACGCAAAGCGGTTACATTTCTCAGAAAAAGCCACCACCGAGAGGCAGACAAATTTTCCGTCAACTTTATTTGCGAGTGGGATAATTGGTATTTTGAATCTTAGTGAATTTGGGGTAATGACAGTGAACAAACTCAAAAACAAGTTTAGGAAGTAAATTCGCTCAATGTAATATAAATAAATTATATTCGTTGAGCGGCGCGATGTATAGGCAATTTCGGTACATCGGCGTGTAGGTGGCCATAGCATCGCTATAATACGTCATACGGCAATATTGGATAACTATTTTATATATATATATAAGTAGTTGCGACCTCAATGCAGTGGCATTAATTATTTTTTCGGAGCATGGTGGGTTTAAAAGTTGCACTCGCCCACGTCTTTTGTTCAGGAGGCTGCAACTGGTCGATGTTGGTATCTCCGGGATTGTCCGATCCGAAACGCCGACCGCGTCTCTCCAAAATAAAAACATTTGATCGTTATGAACGATTTGGGCAGTCATCGTTTCCGCCAGAACAAAAAAAGGTTCAATTTTCGTTTTCCCCAAATGTTTTTCCATTTATCTGTCTAAATTATAGTTTGAGAGCCATTTGGAATTTAGAGTTATCAAGAGTCCATCACAAGGAAGCGGTTTTCATTGACCTCCAAAAATTGTTTAATTTAATTTTCAGATTAAAGTTCAAAAATTTTAATTTCTTTTCAATTAAGTTTATTATAATTAAATGTATGTTATAATATGTATATAATATTATATATGTCAAATCTTTTTAACAATTCTATAAATCATAATATACTTACTATATTTTGAATAACTGTTGCATACATTTTTTAAAAAAGTCATTCTTAAAATATTTTTGTTTTTATATTCTTCTATTACGTTTAATGTAGGTATCAATGTATTGTTTTTTTAATATTATTACATCTAATAGGTTTTTACATACCTAAGACTTAAGTTGCAATTGTTGATTTGAATGTATACATTAGTTTGAACCTTTAAAATTAAAATTGTTTAGTAAAGTGTTTACAGTTATTCGTTTTTGAAAAATGACAAAATAAGAAAATTATTTCAGGAGATATTGTTAGTTTACCAGTGAATCTTATATCTTTATAAGTGTTTATGCTGAGTAAACAGCTAAAAGCTAAAATAATAATAATAATAAGACGTGGTAGGTTTTCTATTTATTAGTACATAATATATTATTATTTCTATACTCGAATAGTAAAATTAAATAAATAATTATCCCCTGCACTATTCGCCATGCTGTGCACCGAATGAGCGGCGTATATTGAGTAAAATCGTTCATCTCATTATTATAGATATTGTATACAAATTATTATATAAAAAAAATACTACGCGCATTAAGTATTAAAGTCAAATTATATTTACTGATCGGATAAACTATTTGAATGAGACGGGCACGTCAAGTTCAATTATAACATATATATATATATTATGTACGACTGCCGCCATGGCTATATAATAATTGTCCTCGTGGGTGGGGATTTAAATGGTTTTTGGCGACGTCTTTCGCCCAAAAAGTTTTTTAATTTTCGAGAACATCGGCTATATAGCTATGTACAGATAAGTATAGTGCGCCGGCCAAACGTCTGGTAATCGCCCGGGAACATTTAATCATCTGCACCAGTATATTATTGCTGTAGGTATACTCGTCGTCGGCGGTAACCATGGTCACCGTGCCCATAATTTTGTCGTAATAACATCGAGAATTTCCAATACTATTACCATTGCCGTTACGATAATACTGTCATTATTTATTTACAACAGTAACGACCACGGGGGAAGAGAGTATACGGCACAAAACATGTGGCATCATAATGTAACGGGAATCGACATTACGTGGAAAAAAATGCTTACTAAAAAACTTAAAACACGTGACGATCTTTTTGAATTTAAACTGCAGTAGTATATATTTGTATGTTCTGAGTCATTTCGTTTTTTTAACACGGTAATTTCATCAAGCTCAAGGGGGAATGTCTCTCTTGAAGGACACTGATTTTACCGTATTACACATCGCAGGGAAATTACACAGTCGTTGTCCACACATTTGCCCCTCGCACAAAAATATTTACCGTATTACATTTTACAGGGAGATTTCAAAAACTTTGTCCACGATTTTCCCCCTTCCGTAAAAATATTACCGTATTTCAAAATTACAGGGAAATTAGACACTTGAAAATGGTTTTTCCCCTTACTCGAAAATATTTATCGTATACACAACAATATTTTTTTCTGATCAAGTTTTTAGATTTTAAACCTTTCGATATTGAAAATATTTACTGTACATACATTATTATACATCATATTGGTTATACTGTACTTAATTTTTTTATCAATTTAATATTAGATTGATGATTAGTGAATACGTTGTTCAATTTACAAAAAATGATGCTTAACCAATATGTATATTTTTTTATTTGAAATAATTATTTCAGATTTATGGCTTGAAATCTAAAAACTTGATCAGGAAAAAATATTGTTGTGTATACGATAAATATTTTGGAGTAAGGGGAAAACCATTTTCATGTTTCTTATTTCCCCGTGATGGATCCATGAATTTTTTTACGTAAGGGGAAAATCGTGGACAAAGTTTTTGAAATCTCCCTGTAAAATGTAATACGGTAAATATTTTTGTGTGAGGGCAAATGTGTGGACAACGACTGTGTAATTTCCCTGTGATGTGTAATACGGTAAAATCAGTGTCCTTCAAGGGAAACATTCCCCCTTGAGCTTGATGAAATTACCGTGTTAAAAAAACGAAATTACTCAGAACATACAAATATATACTACTAACTGCAGGCTTTTGAAGGAAACATCCAAATCAGATAAAAATTAATTACTGTGCCACAAAATTTTATTGACGTGACTGTGTATGATACAATTGAGGTTATACTGTGTGCAGTATAAAACAAGGCTTGCATTTAAAAAAATAATTTCGTTATATGTTATATTTACAATCTAAACATTTTAAAAATTTTGAGTTTATTGTCATTCAGAATTTAAATGTTTTACAACTTTTGTGTGTATCGTTATTTTGAATTAAAAGGTATTAACTAACTTTTGCGTTTATTGTTTTATAGTTATAAATAATATCTAATGCGGGAAATGGCCAGGATACGGAATATAAAAAATTCTTGAATTAATTGCTAAGATAAAGATAAATCATGTGGAATAAATATTTCTACGAAACCAATATTATAACTATTAAGTAAATGAATTTTAAATCATTTCGTTTTGTGTTATTATTCGTTTTAATGATATTCTATATATTTCGTTTTGTATTATGTTTGTTTAATGATATATTATTTATTTTGCTAATCGTTATATTTTGTTTTGTGATAAATTATTTTTGTTTACAGTTTGCCGTTTTAATTATGTTTACAAATTTCAACTTTTTTTATGTCATATATAACGTTTATCATAACGTTTACAAGCCTTGGTGTAAAATAAGAATTTATGTCTTATACTGAATGGTGAAGGGTCTTAAAAACCGACGTGATGTCCAATACAAATTACAATGCTTCATGAAAATATCAAATGCTCTCATCACCAATGTAACTCGTTGTTCATCAAATATTGAAAATCAAGATAAATTATTAAAAATCGGTACAATTCGTACTATAATGATTTGCGTGACAAAAAACACGCTTATATCAGCGCCTCATTAAAAAAAAAAAAGCAGCTATTAATATGCGCGATTTTTTGGATACGAACAATTTCAATGATAACAGTAGAGATGAAGAGTTCACTCAAAAAAAAAAAAAAAAAATACTGGTAATTTTACCGGTAAAGTAGTAAAATAGCTAAATCTTAGTGCCATCTTTTTTATTTGTAAATGCGATTATTATTTCTATTGTTGTCTATTTGATAAATTGAGTTCTCTCTAATAATAACAATAAAGAACTAAAAATGGATCTTGATTGTCGATAGATCGTATATAGTGTCAAAAAAATAGAAAATATGATTAGTACAATAATTATTCTATTGGTACTTATCAGTTGATAAAATAGATGTTTGATTGCATTTGAAGGGTCACACAACATTTTTTTGGGGTAAAAAAAAATTAGTAAAACTTATAGTAGGTTAGGTTTTTACCGATATAAGTTTACCTGGTAAATTTACGACATTCACATCTCTAAATAATCAGACAAATTTAAAAAATCTTTACGGAATGAAAGCAAAAATTGTAAAGAGTCCTAGCGTTTCGGAAGAGGATTGCAGTATTTGATTTGTATTTCATTTTGGCCTAATTACCTATACGTCCCTATATATTACTATAATAATATGTCACACACTGTCATAATTAATTAGCACTTATTGTAATTTAATTATATATATATATATATATTAGTTTATTGATGGGTTAAAATAATAGATAGTTATAGTCGGTCATAGTATAATTATTATTAGACATTATTATTAAATAATATAATTTATTAACACTAATGTACCTACTACGCCATAGTTTGACAGACTTGTTTGCTATATGGCGCAGAGAAGTGCTGTCCAAGCCAACCGGTGGTTACCACAATAATTACATACAAGTTCACTATGAGCTTTTCTGATTATCTTTCTTTCTTTCACGATCTTTCTTCTCCACCGGAAGTATTTAAAGTAATCACATAATTACATGGTCACAAACAGAAGCGCACCAAACCAAATAAGTGGCGGAGCATAAATCAATAAATTTGCTTAAATATATTCCATAATATCGAAATATTTTACAAGATTAATATTATTTGTATATAAAAAAAAAAGGTTTTATTCAAGATTATTTGAAATATTTATCGTCAACATTTTTTTGAAACAATACCAACATTATATTTTAACGTTAGTCTAATATCATTATATATAACATGTTAATAAGATAATTATATACTCATGTTTAGCATTTAATGAACTATAGTTGAATACAAAACAATAAATACTATAAAATATAAAAATAATTTTGAACTGTTTGTTGTGAGATTATTTTTTACAGACAGCTACAGCTTATTAGCTGCGAAACAAGAATTATGTATCTACTCGTACTACAGTCGTTTACTATTTTATTATTTTATCGTTGGAATCGGCATCAGTTTAATGTATTCGTTTAAGGCTCAGCTATTAAGAGGTGGGTAACATAATCTGTCGCCTAGGGTGGTATTTATGGTTTCAATTCATGTAAAAATTTGGGCGAGGTGTAAGTTTGGAGAAAAATGAAGGTTTAAATCTGACCACCTTAAATGACACGTGTAACATATGAGCTCGGATTAGGCAGGCGTATAAATTAATATTTATTAGAGCAATAGCACCTTACAAGCTAGCAGATATTGGTAACCGTAATAGTATTTACACAGGTATATGATCATATGAACTGAAAATTGAAATTGGTTTTTTTCTAATGTTCTATTTATTGAAAGTATCGGACAGTGGTATGAATGCCTACATATTTTTTTGCCGAGGAACTTAATATACGTAATATTGAATTCATAAATTCCACATAAACAGCCTTGAACTATTTTCATAAATTTTTCATCAAGAATTTGTAATATCACTCAAATATAATATAACCCATATTATAAGTGTTGAACAATATAAAACATTCAACAAATTAATTTACGTAATTGCTCTCTTATCTTTATGTTTTAAAGTTCATAATTATTATTCCGAAAATATTGTTTCCGTTTATAAATATTAGTTAATCATATTAATTTATACTGTTATATAATTGTTATAATCTTAATTTTCCAATAATGGATTCTAAATTGGATGACATTTTAAACTCAATAAACGATTTGAAGACTACACAAAATAAATTAGTTAATACAGCCAATGAGCAAGGTAAGACATTAAAAGCATTTATCAAAAGATTGGATTACCTTAACACAAAATTTGATAATCTTGAAACCAAGTTCTCAAAATTAGAAGCCAAAACACGTATTTAAAAAATCGTTTTGACTTACTTGAACAAGATTATGTATCGTTTAAATAAAAATCAAGTTCACCAGCTTTTGAAATAAAATTATTAAATGAACTGTATGGCCCGCAATCATAGAGCTAATAATGTAATTGTTTTTCATTTACTGGAACTCAATTCTGAGAATTCTACAAGCCTGTCAGATATGTCATAACTAAAAGATTTATTTTATGATACTGGTTCAAATCTTCAAATAATCAAAGTCCACCGTCTTGGTTGGAAAACCAATATTAAATCGTCCTTATCCTCTTAAAGTTTTATTTCCAAATGCCAGTGACACTTTTTCGGTCTTACGTTCTCATATTAAACTCCACGGATCACAAAAATGGCCAGACATATGTTTTTTTCTCCGACCGTTCAGCTAAACAACGTGAATTCATGTCAAATCTTCGCGAAGAACTAAGAATAAGAGGAGAAAAAGGGGAAAAAGATATATATAATTATAAAATACATAACGGGTATTCCAACTATTGTTCCTACAAAAAATTAATAAAGCCCACTCCATTTATGTTAGATATTTACTACCAGAATGTTCAAATTTCTTACTATAATTTCAATGTAGGGAAGTAGTTTAGGACCGTGAAAAATGGAGAGATATTGTGATGGCGGCCAAAACTCTTAGAGAGTACTAAGTGCCAGAGAAAGAAGAAGAGGAATTTCAATGTACTCAAATTTACCGAAACTTGGCTTTCTAAAAATTTATTTTCTCTGAATTGGGTTTTAATAATTATAATGTATCTAGATGTGACCGTTATATAAATACTAGTAGCCTCTCTAGAAGAAGTGGCGTTCTTATTTCTGTTAATAAAAAATTATATTCATAGTTGTTAAATACATTTTCTTCTTCATTAGATATTGTAATTGTTTTAATAAAATTAGATAGTAGAATATGTATTGTTAGTTTCGTATATTTTCCTATCAGATTATCGGTAGATTTTTATACTTCTTATTTTGATATCATGAGTAATATGTTGAATAATTACCTTAATGCTGAATTTTTATTATTTGGTGATTTTAATTTACCTCCAGCAGCTTTTTCTAACGCATAATCTCTTTTCTTTAACAATTTATCTTTTCTAAATTTTAAACAAATTAATAATGTTTTAAATAAAAATAATATTTTACTCGATTATGTCATAACTAACTCAGATATCTGTCATGTTTCCTTAATACTTAACCTATTGTTACATCACCGCCCTTTTATTATTAACTATTAATTTCCTTACCATGGTATAAACAATCTGGTACATTACGAAATATTATATAATTGGAATAAAGCTAATTACAGGCAAATTATTCTCAAGTTAAGCACTATGAATTGGCAAAATATTTTTTCAGTTTCACGATGTAGATTATAATATAAATTTATTTTACTCCGACATTTTTTTTAATTATAAATCATTTTATTCCAACTTTTTTAGTATCTAATAATTCAAATTTTCCTACATGGTTTAGTTATGAATTAAAATGTATCATTAAATAAAAGAAATTAGACTATTTTAATTTTAAGAATTTAACTTTTAAGAATTCTAATAATTTTTCTTATTACCTTAAATTTTCTAATTTAAGAAACAAATCTAAAATAATTAGGCAAAGGGACTATAATAATTAAATGGATAAAGTTAAAAATTTAATAAAAAATAATCCTAAATATTTTTGGAAGTTTTTTAAAGACAAAAAAATTCATAACTTTATTTTAAACAACGTTAATTATAATAGAGTTAATGCCGATAATGGTCAAGATATAGTTAATTTTTTTGGAAATTTTTTCTCAAACGTATACAAAAAAAAGCTTGTATTAAATATGCCAGATACCCATACCATTGAATCATCTTTTTGTATTAACAACTTTGATATAACATTTGAAGACGTTTTTCTTATGAATTATCTAATCTAAAATCAGATTTATTAACAGGCCTTAATAATCTGCCAGTTATATTTTTATAAGAATGTCGTTTTGTTTTTGCACCTCATATTCATTTTCTTTTTAACCAGTCACTAAATTCTGGTATATTTTTTACAATCTAAAAAACTATTTTTATTTCTCCTATTTTCAAGAATTGTGAACGCTCTTCTGTAGATAATTATCGTCTAATTTTAAAAATTTCTATACTTACAAAAATATTTTCAAAAATGATAAATAAAAAAACGTCTCTTATAATAAATAGTTTTTTAAATGACACTCAGTATGGTTTTCGTAAGAGACATTGTACTATAACCAATTTAGTCAAATTCAAACACAATATTAATGAGTCTTTCTTAGATAAACCCCAAATGAATACGGTTTTCGAAAAAGCATTTGTTAGTGTGGATCATTATCTACTTATACATAAATTTAAAAAAATTTGATTCTGCAACCCATTACTAACCTGGTTTACCTCTTTTTTAACTATTAGAATCCAGCTAGTTAAATCAAATCAGTTTGTTTTAAAACTCATCCGTGTTCTCTCAGGTGTTTCTCGGGGTGACCATTTTATAATTTATAAATGATACAAATACTATTATAAAACATACAAACATTTTATTTTTGCAGTTGACGCTAAAATATTAAAAAAAAAAAAATGATTCTATTCATGATTGTATTAAACTACAAGATGATTTAAATAATTTAAATAGTTTTAGCCTCAATATCAACAAATGCAAAATATTATTATTTAATACTAAAAAATCTCAGGTTTATTTCAATTAAAAATTTAGCAATGTTTCTATTGAACTAGTAGAATCATTTACCAACTAGGGAACTACGTTTGATTCTAAACTATGTTTTAATGAACACATTGATAAAATAACCAAATACAGTGTTTCAAAATCTTGGTTTCATTACACGAACTTGTACAAATTTTAATAATTTAAATGCCTTTAAAAATATTTATTTTGTAAAATAATTTTTAATTTTTAATCTCAATTATGTTATATCAAGACTGTCATCAATCACTGATTTATTTCAATAAGTAAATAATTTTGTTTGTACCCATATTTTTGTGTGTACCTTTTAAAAATGAGAATGCTTATTTTTGTATATTCTAAGAAAAAATGCATATTTTATTGTTTTTATTAGCATACAAATTATAACAATGTTTATTAGTACTAATTAGTTGTTAATCAGATTAGTAAACAACTTCTTTCGTAGCCATAGGCGCAACTAGGGTGCGTAAATACCCCACAGAGCACACTGTTACTAAAATTATACGATTTTATAAGTTACAAACCTACATTGATCAAAATATTAAAACTTTTTATACACATTTAACACACTTCAAATTAATGATAAACACAAAACAAATATATTATTATCCTTTTTATTATTTAAATTTAGATTTGGTCGATAAAACTTTAATCAAACATCGTGGGAGTTTTCCAGTAATATTGCAGTTAGGTGCAGCATACGTTTACAGAATGATTCCAAATGTTTATTACTACCAATTTATTGATTCAAAACAAAGAAAAATGTACGATATGAAAAGTTTTTTTATTTAGAAACATTTAATATGATTTGCATATTTTATAATTTTTTACAATATTTTAGATGGGTTTTGGGCGGTGAACTTTAGAAATTTATAAAAACTTTAAACATCTTTCAAGCATAAAGTTTTGAATTAATTAATGCTGTTCGATTACTAAAATGGATTAAAATAATGTCTTCATATTATGTATGCAAAAAAAAGTATGGGTATTTAAGTTTTTATAGTTGACCTATAATATATTGTAAAAAATTATAAAATTTACAAATCATTTTAGGTATTTCTAATGTGTATACCATACATTATTCTATATTTTAAATATTTATGTGACAAAATGGTTGTAACATAAATTTTGAATTATCCTGTATATGGTGCTATAAATTATCGAATTTGAAATAATTTATAACGAATTATTATTATGACTTATGACCAAAATAGTTAAACAATTTATCGATAAATATTTCACTAAAATAATAATGACAGTTCCGTAAAAAATAAGGGGTGCTAAAAACCTCTTTGCGCCCTCCTAGTTACGTCAATACTCGTAGCGTTCCTTTAGACAACTTTTTATTCTTTTCGTTGCTGAAATATTATCTGTCCACGCGCGACGAGTAACGCACGAATAATACACAACTTGTACGTACATAAAAATATTATATAATAATATTATTTATACCGACAATAACAACACGCACTAACCGCGGTTAGTCAGATTAGTAACGACGCGGGAAATAAAATTAAATCACAACGAAGGTAAACTAACTGCAGCATCTCCGCGATAATAAACTGTATCAACGTAATAAACAAAACAACACTTTAACGACACACAATAATTCAAGTTTACGAATTTAATTTTCGATAAAAGTCACCGTGCTTTGGCTGGCGCGCGGCGTCGGCGGTAATGTTATTGTTATGTATGGTCCAATAAACATGTCGGATTTGCACGTAAAAAAAAAAAAAAGGTAGGTAGGTACAAAACCGAAAACGTGTGTTTGCCCTCTTTTTCAGCCTTTGTTGTTTTGTTAATCATAATTCGAAGTATAGTAGATGTTATGCACATGCTTCACGGGGCACATAATATTATTCGCTGTAGCGATTTATCAAATAAAATAAATTGAGTCTATATTTGATCAGTAAACCTACGTGTTTTTTTTTCTTTCGCTGCTCGTCGATCGAATTCGATGTTTAGAGGCACTGCAAATGCGGCAACACGGTTAAATACGTATATCGAGAGTGTTTCGGTATTTTTCATACGTTTTAGACCAATAAGCGGTAGTAAATAATTATTAACGAACCTTAAAATTTAAGGTGAATTTCAAAAACTATATCTTTATTTAATAAAGATATAGTTTTTGAAATTCAGTGAAATAATTGCATTACATTTGTATTTATTTTAGGTACATCAGACGATTTTAAATACAAAAAGTGATTCCCAAATAGCCTAGTCAAGAAACGCACGAATCCAACCATTTTCAATTTTTACTATCATTGTGTATAGTTTATGTAATTTTCAATGTTGTAACTTGTAATTTTCGAGATGTGTTAACCGTTCAATAAAAACTGATAAACACAAATCAAACTTACTAGACGTGAGATTCGGTTCTTCTGACAAGAACATTGTTTACTAGTAACTACCACAATAACAGTTTAGCAATAATTATTATATTAGCGTTATACAACTACAACTCGAACATCTTTTCTTCTATAGAGTTTATCCGTTAATATTGAGCTACAATTAAGCTAAGGAGACTTCCAACTGTAAATTGTAATTTATTATATAAGTGCCAATACATAAACCGAAACAAAAAAGAATTAGATTACTTGCAGTCGATATTACATAAGAAATACAATTAACTGGTTTCATCGACTTAATATCACAATAAGTCAATGTTCTATAGATAGAAAATATTTTACGTGAAGCCTTCCTACACACCATTTAGCTTACCTTTAATTATTTTAACGTATTTTAAAATATATCCTCACATAACATACGATGACGTTATCCACACCCTTAAAATCAAATTCCATTCCCCGTGGCAGAATCGATGGGAAAAACAAACAAACAACAAATTAAATCAAATAAAAACATCAACAAAAAAATGGCAAAACCCCCCAATCAAACTTACACGACACGAGGAGATAATGATCACTAGAGTACGCATTGGACATACGCGACTGACTCATGCACACCTGATGCGTAAGGAACCCGAACCTGTGTGCGAAACATGTCACTGCGTACTCTCAGTGAAACACATATTTCTTGAATTCCCGACGTTCCAACATGCGCGTACGGAATCAAATATCAACACCACCTCATTCAAAGAAACACTCGGCCCCGGACAAGAATTAAAAATCGTGGATTTCATCAAAAGGGCTGACCTCTCTACGCTCTTGTAGCACAACCCGCGCAATACCTGGAATAACAACAGCATTACCTAAATCTAATTTTAAATGTTCAATATTAAAAAAAAAAAAAAAAAAAAATGTATAAAATGTATATCTTTGTAGGCTAGTAAACTTTGTATTTGAAGCCTTTATTTAATAATAAAAAAAAAAAAAAAATTATAGAGTATAATATTTTTAAGTATATGACATATTGATTTGTCTAATTATTGTCTCAAAACAATTTTAAAATTTTTTTTTATTATTATGAAAGTCGAATACAAAGTCAATTAGTAATAAAATATAAATCCGATATGTCATACCCTCAATAATATTATCTTAAATACATATTCTTTATAATAAGTGATTTTACTCTAACATTACTCAATTACTCAACAATCTTAAAAAAAACGATTTCACGTAAAATCGTTTTATAAATGTTGAGTGTGGGTTCGAGAGAGAAAACAAATATTGTACTGTCATCACCTACGTGAATTACCATCAACAAAGTTAGCACAACAATCTAAAATCATTCCAACAAACTCTTCTCGGACTTGTTGGAAGCTTTTTTAAAAGTTAATCAAGTTCAAAGTTTGTAGTGCCAACTACATAACTAGAACTAAATATGTAAAAAAACATATTAAAATTCATCCAACAATACTCATTCAACATTGTTGGACATTTGTTCGGATTCGTTGGAAGCTATTTTAAAAGTTATTCAAGTTCATATTAAAGTAAAAAGCTTAAAAACATTTACAAAATTATAAACTGCCATTCCAAATGATGTTGGACTTTTGAGGCACAAAGATAAACAAATCTTTACGAGTTTATAGAATATAAAGTTTGAAAGTTTATTTAAAATAAGTGTACTTAATATAAACGTCCAGAAACTTTTGAAAAATATCCAATAAACTTATTTCCACATCATAGAAGAAGAAAAATCACTAATATAATTTTTCCAAATTTTTAAATCACCATTTTTTTTCAGCACTACATTTTTTGTAACATTAATTTCAAAATATCGAGTTCTGGTGTTTAACTACTTTTAAAAGTGGTCCAATAAACTTGTTTATTTTCTTCATCTATGATGTATTACAAGTTTGTTGCCCCCTTCCCCCGTAAATACTTGACCCATGCGCAACAAAAGGATAACCAAAATATGTTTAGTTTACAGTAGCTGTGGTTGGAGTTTGTCAGGTTTGGTGATGACGACAAGAAAAAATTCTTATACATTTCAGAAGTTTTTATTTTAAAAATAATTATCTGATAATAATAATAATAGTATAACTATTTTATTTATTATAAATATGCTGGGAGTAAAGTGGCGAGTTCCTCTAAAGCGAGCATATAGTGTTCGCGGGAATAGAATTTATATAATGAAAAATTCAGGGTATCGCAGAACACATATTTTTCATACGTTTTAGACCAATAAGCAGTAGTAAATTACGCATACTTCGCGGTGTCCGATTTTAATTTTTAAAATATTATGCATAAGAGTACTTTGAAAAAAATATCTAGATTATTTAGGAAATCGATTTAAAATTTTTAATTTTAAAGAACCTTAAAAAAATGATATAATATTATTTTTGAAATTCGGTAAAATAATTGCATTACATTTGTATTTATTTTGGACACTTCAGAATTTAAATAGAAAGGATCATTCCTAAATAGCCTAGCCAAGAAATGTTTGAATTCAACTATTTTTTTCGAAATTACAATCGAACTTCAGGAAGTATGTTTGGTATTATTTACTACCACTTTTAGTAGTTTTTATGTCATGTAAACAAAAATATACTCATTTTTCTGCACTTTGGTTAACTTAGCGGCACTCATGTAACAGAATTCAATGAAACCTATCCAAAAATTTTGTTGGACAGTTTTTACAATTTGTCGGACGGTCATCAAAAAGTTATGAACAATTTTTGAAAACCGCTGTTAAGTTCACACCAACAGCCAACATTAAATAAAAAACATAAAAAACTACCTAAATCTATTCGCAACGGTTTGTTGGACATTGTTGAAAAGGTCCCACCATTTGTTGAAACTATTTATTTTATACGAATTTTTGAAAAAGTGTCGCTAACTTCACACCAGCGGCCAAATTTTCCCAATAACGTCCAACAAACTGTCGCAAATAGTTTTGAATAGTTTTTTATGAGTTTTATTTAGTGTGGCCGTTGGTGTGAACTTAGAGGCGATTTTGGAAAATTGCTTGTAACTTTTTAATGGCCATCCAACAAATTGTAAAAACTGTCCAACAATGTCCAACAAACGTCCAAAACAAAATTTTTGGATAGGTTTGATTGAATTTTGTTACATGAGCTTGCATTGACATGTGCTTGCGTGTGCAAGAGTTGAAAGCGATAACGAATTACACACACTAATGTTTATTTATTACTCACACATTGACATAGCCTAAATGTACATGTCATACAAATTACCTAAATATTACTTCTTGAAACATGCCACACTCCAGCCCCATAAGCGCAATTTTTTTTTTTTTTTTTTGGGGGGGGAGGCTAAGCCCCTTTAAATCAATCATAGGACCCAAAATGGTTTGTATTTATCTATCTTTGGGGTCATAAACACATATATAAATTATAATAGCTCCTCCAAACTTAAGACTCAAATTGCGCCTTAACATATTATGCTTGAAATACTCTTAAGTATATGACAACGAAGCAAAAAAAACTATAACGCACTTATCAAAATAATGGTTTTTTTCTCATTGCGTATTATATATTTTCCAAGTACAGTTACATCGATCTTTATCAACATTTTTTTTTCAGTTTTATCTGCGTGTATTACTATATATTACTTGAGTACCATTGATTACTAATTCAACTTTAGGTATCTCAATAATGGAGTGTCTGAAGATCAAAGCTAAATAATATGTTTTATTAAATGAACAATGGATTTGATAATAAGCTATTTTATACGCACGTAGCATCTATAGAAGTATAATGAAAATAAAGTCATTATCTTGATGTGCGTTTTCAGATGTTGATTTAGTTGTTTCCGTGGTAACATCTTATGTTTACCATTGATATTGTTAGTTTGTTACAATATTTTCTTTCATTAAGCTTAGGAACCCGGGAATGTCTAACGCATTAATTGAAGAGTGTGTTTTTGCCATAGACCTTATATTATAAGTATAAGATCTATGGTTTTTACAACTACTATATATTATTATAAATTTAAATACGTACGATTGAATTATTAATAAAATTAACTAACACATGTTTGATTCAACGAGTTTTTATATACTTTTTTAGCGTTTTTATTCTCCTAGATAGCTAGAAAAATGGGTATGTTTAAATGTTGTCGGTTGTTCATTTAATCACATTGTCGCATCAATCATATTCATACAGTTATTACATGCAGTTTTAATAAAACACTTGCACCATTTATTTGAATATTTTCACAAAGAAAAAAAAAAGTATTTTATTAAAAAATAAATATAAATTCTTTGAAAATAGTTCTAAATACTTTTAAATGCTAAACAAAGCAATGAATATCTTGATTTTACAATGACGTGTGTGTATTTTATTTTTGCGTATTTATACACGATTTATTGGAAAAAATATGTTTCGATTTTCAACTTCGATATTTTTTTTGGTAGAAAATATATCTAGTTGGTACCTTTGAGAGACTTAAATAAAAAAAATTTTGAGTGCTTTTCTTAGTAATCAAGAAAAACGAAAAAAATTTAAAAGAAAACAATAATTTTTTGAAAAACAATTTTTTTAATAAAATTGCATTTTTAGCTTTATATTTACATTTTACATTTTTGATTTTTTTTTTGTTTTTTTCATCGATGTATAAAATCTATTATTTACAATGATACATTATTACGTATTATTATCACTATTTTTTGTCTTAAATTTAGCAATTAGGTAATAAAAATTAAAGAGATACTTACATATTTTAATTTTGCATACGAAAGATATCGTCTATTACATTTGTATTAAGTCTTTTTACTACATACAGACATAATAAAACGTAATCCTTTATAATAGGTACATCATAGATTCCTTAATTATTTTCATCAATTATTAAACACAATCAGCATTAAAGCTGACATAATTTTACCGAGTTCAAGCATTTCTAAGTACCTATTTTACATTATACGAATTTCATTTCAATTATTTAATAATTAATTGGTATCGTTGAGGGTATAGTTAAACTATTTATTTATATATGTTCTCGGTATTTCTATCTATGAATCTCATTTATATTTGTATAGGATATAGCCCTAAATTATTTGTAAGAAAATTATTATATAATATCAAATAAATTGGTTGCTTGATAAAAAAAATGCAAGTCTTGACATTATTTTTGTAAATTAATTGTAACAGAGAAGTTTCCCGTAAATCTGTATATAAACAAATAAGATTAAATTCTATTTTATTTGTTTTAACTTGTTTGGACATTGTGTTTTGTAGACTCTAGAACCTACTGGATAAGTACTGGATAGTGAGTAAACAACATTACGATTTGTGATTGAATTTATGTGGGTTAAATTTATCATTAAAGAGTTTTCTTTCTCAGTGTTTCAAATATTTAGGCGAAAAAGATACTATTTTTTTTTGTACGCTTAATGTGTTTTATAGTTTGCGCACACAATGCAAAACCTTTTTTTTTGTATAAAATATTTTTAAAATTAATTATGACTATAGTTCAACATTTATGTTATGGTCTGGCTAAAATGGCGTTTTTTTTTTTTGTCTTGATAACGTTTGGTGTTTTAACAATTTATGGAATAATATAATATTTTAACACATTTTTATACATAGGTAGTACCTGTAATAAATATTATGTACCTATGTAATATCTTTTACAATATAAATAATAATATTTCATAAAAAAAATTATATTTATTTATAAGATGATTGTGTTACTGCCAAAGTTCAAACATAGTCGTCTACTCGGTACATAAATAAATATTTTCAAATATTCTACACTAATATGTTAAAATACTATCAGGAACAAGCTCTATGAGCAGAATCACGTTTTTTTTTTTATAGAATGTGTAAGTATCGTATAAACCATAAACTAAGATAGTACTATTCTAGTTCATGGTATAAGCAAACATAATATCAGCTTAAGTTGACGTTAATCGATATACATCGATCTAAATACAATTACATGTTAAAATAACATGATAAAATATGATAGGTACCTATAATATCCATAGATAATAAAGAAATAGATAGGCCATAGCTATGTTAAATACATTTGAGTCTTCAGTCTCGGAGAGGAAGTTTAAGGAGAGCCAATTGAGACTTTCTTATCACATTATCACGTAAAAAAATCCACCAAAATAATTTATCACATAAAAATTACATTTTTTATATATTATATCAATACTATTATTATATTCTTTATTATATATTTTTACTTACCCAATTTATATTAATTATTATTGACTATATTGTCTTAAAAATGATTCTAAAATGCCAACATTTCTAATTGGAAAATAAAATGCTTGGTCGAGGAGTAAAATATGATTGAACTTTAAATTCTTATGCTTTGGAACACTGACAACGTCGAATGGCCTATCCATTTTTTAATTATCTATGCTAATATCATTGATTATCTATAAATGTTATGTAGGTATTTATAATCAGTGATAACATTCAAGTCTGTAACAATTTGCCTAATATTGTAAAAATGGGAAACTACATGAATACAATTATATTGAGTTCTATAGTTAGTTATAGGTTAATGATACTACTAAATAACATATTGAATTATTAATATTGGTATTTATACAAATAAAAAAATAACTCAAGTTTGGTGAATCTTATTTTTTTAATTTCAACTATTCTGTATATTGATAGTTTTTACTATAAACATTAGTAATGTTTGAATTTAAATTTAATTAATTTATGAATTGCCTAGTAATGTTAATGAAGAGCATTGGATTTAATTGGAGAATTAACATATTGATGGAAATCCATAATGTGGGAAAGTTGTCTAATCTACCAGCAGGCCATGACATAGATTCATCTAAATACATATGGTCGGTAAGTTAGTTATAGAAATAACAGAATGCTTTAATAATTTTGATAAACAATTTATTTAGAAATTGTTTAGACACATTATAACTAAAACGAAGACGAGAGAAAATTATCGAAATCTAGTTAAAAATCTGACTGACTAACCATAAGCAGTTGCCGATCTGTCGAACAGACCGTTGTGAAAATTGTCTTGTATAATATAACACTATGAACTATTCTACATTTCAAATTGTTTCACCGTGGTGAGGAAAGCGAAAGGATTAAAGGAACACGAAAGAATTTTATAATTGTTATTGCTCAGTGATGTATTGCTAAAAATATTCACGTATACAATACGCTTTTTTTCAAGCAGATAGGTAACAATGATAATAAGTAACCTTATCATTAAGAAAAAAAAGTGTTTTTCTTGCAGCATTTATCATTGCTATCAGATATTAGTTCTTAATACATTTAAAGATAGTCTTTTGTGGATGCTTATTGTAGTCGTTATTTAAACAAAAATCACGAAACCTCAATGAAGTACGCGAAAAGAAAGCAGCGACATTTTCTTTTTTTAGAAACTTAAATTCAGAAAAATTACATAAAATTGAAAATACCAATAAAGTAAAGTATCCAGTAATGCACTCATAAACGGTATATTATGGGAAGTAAAACGTCATTGGCACTCAAAATATTTTTTGATAATCACATGATAATACTTACTAATTTACTAAATTGTAGATACCATCTGAGGATTGAAAATTATAAATTATAGAATTGTTTTTCTTGTCACTGAAAATTCTGATAGGGTTGATAAAATAATAACCTGTATAACCGAGTATCATCGTACACATAGAGAGTATATACCAGGAGTGGACAATTTGCGTCTCGCGTCTTTCTAAACCAATGTTTACTTATTTTTATGAACTTAATTAAATTTTTTAAATTATAAAATGTGTTTATAAATATTTTGGCTCTTGATATTATTGCATTTATACCACTGACGTATACGTTAAGAAAAAAACTTGAGAAGTGAGTATACGCCGTTTACACCCGTATGCCCAATAGAATTTTCTATAAGAAATATTTTGGAAACCAATCATTTAATTACCTTACACCCAAATTTCTCACTTATTGGTATTTTCGGTCACCATGTTTAGACTTCACATTTTTTGTATACGCATAGGTACATAAGACGTTTTCCACACACATAGTTAACACTACACTTACGCGTTATATTCACACCTATTTTTTTCTTTCAACAATCAGAACGTATATTATTATTATTTATTTTTGTTGTGAGCATTTTATATTTAATCGTGAAAATTGAAATCCCAAATTGAATTTACAAGAACGCGTTTGGCTACCAAGTTTTCAGTGAAATATAAAAACGAACTTTTAGAAAATCATAAAGTTTATTGTACACAAAACTAAAATATCGTAAATATATAGACGGATACTCGTGCAATTCAGTCATCCACACATAAAATATTGGCGGAAAGCGTTTCGTCAATTCGACTGAGTACACAATAGACTGGCGAGTGGCGAGACGAGTCCTCGTTCTCGATGTGTCGGACCAAATAAACAAATAAATATTATATTATTATTATATAATACAATACGTAATGGTAAGTTGTATTGTTTTTTTTTTTTGTTTTTGCCATTTGAATATTTTTATCGTCTACTGCAAATGTTATATTATGACTGTTTGTTTTCGTCCCGCTGTTGTGTTTTTATGATGTTATAATTATTATGTTATTATTTTCCTTCTAATGTTGTGGGACACGATTCATTTAATCATTCTGGCTATAAAACGGAGCACAAATCACACGACATAATATTATGATTTCACGTGTAACATTTGCAGAGAATATAACGGGACATATTTTTATTTTTTAATTCTATTCGTCATTTTAAAAGTGAAAATTTAAAAAACTAGTTTTTTTGAGATGGATTTTTTTTAGAAATATTTCGGTGTAGAAATAAAACCCCAATGATGTATTGAACGGTATAATATTATATTCGAGTATGCTATTCACCTCACGCATATACCAACGACAGACAGTATTTATTTTATAGTATTATTATATGGCGATAGCGGAGAATATGCCATTGAATTCAATATGTCAAAATTAACTACGGCTCACAAAACATAATTATATTGTATAATATAGTATTGTATCTATTTATAGTGTTGAGACTTATATAGATAAAAATATTATTATCCGTAATTTTATCCAAATTAAAGTTTACTGGTCATCTATTTTTTTTTTTTTAATCTCAGATGACAATTTCAGTTGTCTATATATTAATTTATCTAGATAATTCTTTATGTTTGGGTATTTATTAAATATTATTTTAGTACCTTTATATACATTTTAGATTCTGAGCGGAGCGAAGAATGTATTGATTTTACAATGTTGTGTGTGATTTTTTTGTGTCTATCATCACGTTTTAATGCAGTAAAAGTGTTCCGATTTTCTTCATCAACATCTTTTCTGATAGAAAAGTGAATCTAGTTGGTACTTTGAGGAATCAACAATAAAAAAAATTCAAATAGTTATTAAACACGTCGGGAAAAACTAATTTTTTATGAGCGTTTGAAATTAGACATTTGATATTCACGTGTAAACTACTGATTTATCAGGGAACGATTTTCTTATTTTCTTATACCTTTAATCTTTTTTTTAAATATATGTTCTTTCTGTCTGTGTACATGATAAATAGTCGAAATAATATTTCGATTTTCTTTCTTCAGATATTTGTATTGTGTTTTACGGAGTATTACATACATACTTGGAAAATAAATAATTACAATAATAATCAATATTTAGTTTTTAATTTATAAATTTTGTACAAAACACAAAAATAAATATGCATATAAAAAAAAAAGGTTGTTCGAAAAATGTGAAAACATACAAAAAAATAATAGAATGGTAACATAGAAAAAAAAGTTGTTCAAAAAGTGAAAAAAGTCGAATACGTACAAAAAATATTACAATAATTTACTAAGAAAAAACACAAAAATATAGGTAATGATAAATGAAAAAAAATGCGTCTGACAAGGTGCATAGGCAAAGGTGAGGGGTACGTGATGGTGTATGCAAATATGGCCAAACAGTCGTTCGCGATCAATGGGTCGATCTCGCATTGTTAGAAAATATTATCATACATATTTAGTAGACACCAAAGTTACATGAATATTTCGGATTACCCTGTTCGTGTGTAATGGCACTTACTCACGTGAAAGTCATACAAGCTAAATGCCGAGATACACTTTCGGATGATCATTTAGAGCATTTAACAGTTAGGTAGCAACTATTTCCCAGATCGAAATTAACTGGCCAAGGATATGCAATGACACACCTCTACTCCAACAGCATAATGGTAATTTATTTTGAAGTTATTTAGAAATTTAATGTGAAACACTCATTATTAGATATATCTTTGCAATATTTAATTTTATTATTAATACGAGTATGTTTATTTTTAATATTATTAGTGATAAAAACTTGAGAAACGTTCTTACGTTGGTCGATCTTTAAAGGGAAAATATATTTTTCGCAGTAGATCTTAACCGACAAAAGATCGCCACCCCTGGTGTATTGGGTGTGTGTGTATATATATATGAACAGTTTAAGGCCACTGGTCGTCTTTTACTTTTCCGATGGCCACTGCGGCGACCAAAGCACGGAGCGAGCGAGGACTACTATAATTTACTACTATGACTTTTTACTAGCCAGCAATTGCGCGGCGTTCTTTGTACGTTATTATTCCATTCGGCGTACGTCAGGTGCATTTCGGGCCCGTTTATTTTTCCAAAGACCATTTTTATCATTATTATTGATATACCAGATATGCCCACGCAGAGGTATTCCGCTATTATATTAAACTATTTCAACTTTGTATTTCGTTTTACATTCTACTGTTGTGTATCCACTCGTTTTTTACTTTTGTAATAGGCGATGTATTTAATACGCTAACTGTTAAGACTTGGTATTTCATTTATATTTTAGTCATTCAGTGTCACTTTCGTCCCTCTACTACCGAGGACGCTGTTTAGGACGGATCACGTCAAAAGGTTACCAAACAATTAGACAGTCTTCGATCTAATCGTTTTTAATAGAATTCAATGACCTGCTCAATGACAAGGTACATCTTGATATCTAACGTACAGCAGAGCGATTATCTACATAACGGCTTTATTATTTATTTAAGCATTATAGGAGGTGCGTGACGTTGACACTCGCAAGTTTGAAATTCAACTCAATAACCACTTCAGTATTTGCTATACAATTTGTACACCCTCCCATCACGAGTAATACCCAAAATCGATTTGCGGGTACCAGCATCACGCGACACTGGCACCCGGTTTTCGATGTATTTGGCCTATCAACTCAAAAACCACTTCAGTATTTGTTATACTGTAATTTGTACACATTTGTAACCACAATTTCATAATTTGTACACTCTCCCATCACGAGTAATACCAGTAACATAAGTGGTTACAAATTTGTACAAATTGTATAGCAAATACCGATGTGGTTTTTAAGTTAAATTTCAAACTTACGGGTGCAAGCGTCACACACTTGCACATTGTGTATTCGAAAATCACGATAACGCATAACAGAAGATAAGTATATAATAGTACTTTTTAATAGTATCAACCAATTCAAAGCAATCACAAAATATAAAACTTTATAATTTGACAGTCATTAGTCAATAATATTGTTGGCCGTTGCGTTACTTCCATTAATTAATTCATTTAGTGTATATGGTCATTTCTGATCGGCTGCAAGGGCAAAAACCCGACGATTTATATATGTAATAATATTATTGGCGTATTTCTGATCATACCGTTTAAGACGTTTATGTAATATATATATATATATATATATATATGTAATATGCATTTATATTTATAAGTTTATAAATATCTTTTAAAATATTATGTATATCTTGTAGAGTTACATATGAAAACATACGAGTTATACTGAAACGTATACGAATAGGACTCGTATACGAAAATGTCCATTTCCACGTGAGTTTTCACATGATACTAAAAAGTCATATTCACAATTTTTTCCGTATACTATTCCGTTATGTGAAAGATATTCACACGATTGATTCGGATGGATTTCAGTATGTGAAAATAGGTTACCGTACGTAGATTATTAAGATATCATGAGATTTAAGTTTAAAAATACGGGTTGTGAACTTTGAACGATGGCTATAAAAGTGTAAAACATCGATTTTTTTATTATTTATTACGATTATATTATCAAGTAAATAATCTGATATGTTGATCGTAATACAATAGCCATTGAAACCTAAATAATTATTAATTATTTATTGTATTTTATGATGATTTTTACTTAACATCGTAATTACTTTTAAACCATAGAAATATTATTAGAACATATGCATGAATAGGTTATTGATGGATCAAAACAACTTAAATAATCAGAAATTGCCATGTGCTGTGGTTAAAAATTGTTACATAATAAATAACATAATACCAAACAATTTTCAAGTCGAAATTTTGACGTTGAGGTGCCGGGGTAACGCGCCTCATTTAGCTTCAATTGAACACACCATTTACACAAAACACATGGCTACGATTGAGTATATCGAACTTCACTGACGATAAAATTGTTATTATATTTTGTTGAATTACCTCCACTAACATCATTATAGATGAAATATTTTTCTAAAATAACCAAAAGTAACCGTCAAATAGCAACCTCTTAGTCATTTTATAGACGTCATAATTACTGATAGAAATTAGTACATACAATATATCAGTTAACGACGGGATCTTTAATTTAATGTCATTAAGATGGGACATTTGTCACTATAACCGGTGTTATCATAAACGGTTTCTACTGCTTATAATTGGCTAAATAATGCAAATAATATAATCAATTTCGGGCTGCGCGCGGCTCTCTTCTCCTGCTGTCATTTATACACGGCCCGCAGACGTTGTCTACACTATCTAGTACAATTATTTATATACAAATGTGAATCTTTTTTTACATTGAAATCATTTATATTATAATTCAGAAGAATTTAAACCAATTTTCTAGTATAATATTATAATTAATTACTGAATAATATTTTAAGATATATTATTCTAGTGGTCTCCCACCCTTGGGACATTTCCGGCTATACTACTGCATAGTATATTTTAAGTATAACAATTGACTAGAATCTGCTTATCTTTTATCCTTATTCAGATAAATACCTATCAATAATCTATTAACTTCATCTAGAAAATACTTAGTTATCTATTCCCAACACTGCGGCTATCTATACACGTACGTGGCGTTGTATGTAGTTCATTATCTCCACGCTTTGATGCAATCGTATAGGTAGAATATTAAAATATAACAAGGTTTTACGACAAAAAAAAAAACATTTAAGAACACAAATTGTTATTTATTTCGTGGGAAATTTTGTGACGCACAATTATTGTCCACAGGCAGGGGAGCGGGGGCAGATAGGGTTATTATATCAGAGTTTTCACTACAAGCCTTTTTATCCAACAAATCCAATTAAAAACCAATTTATATTTGGCTGAAACTTAAAACGAATAAATTATTAAATTGTTTAGATCCACTATAAAAGAGCTTAAATGCTAACATTCAAAAGACTAAGTAGTGTTTTATTTATATTATGTTTGTTTCTGGCCATCTTAACTTTGTGAGTCGTATGAGTATATTGCTCGGAACCATAATATATTGACACGCCCACCGAGTTCGGCCACGGCAATATATTCATTTCTTACTTAAATTTGTGTACCATCTAATCCTTAGTCGGATATGAAATGTATACGGTAATAATTTGTTTAAACATCGATTGTATCTGTACACATATTGTATAATTATACACTTTATCAAATATGCGTACATTGATACATCCATATTTAAAAAAAAGGAGTTAAAGGTTATTTTAGGAACGTGCTGACAACAAATACCATTCAGTGTAATAAGAAATAATTTGTTTTGGTTGGTTTTCAATTGTTTATAACATACTACGGTGTAAAATATAATTAATAAATAAATATAATTGTTCAAGTTTGATATATTTTAATTGAATATGTTATATATACGATAAAGAAAAGATAAAAAAAAAAAAAAATGATAAGCGAATAATACATACTATTATGTTACTCTAACAATATTATTAATTGTCAACAAGTAGTAAATGTGAATTAAACTTACCAAAAGTAAATAAATAAAAAAAAAAAATTAAATATAAATTTTTAAACTAACACTACAATATTTACGTGACAATAATATCGTCCACAATGAACGCGTTGTTTAGCTGCTATAATTAATACGAATAATGTCGCTTTACAAACTGTTGGCTTCCATAAAATCTCGTCTAGAACGTCGTTCTGTCATCTAAATAACATAAGAATACATTATACAAAAGATGTATATAGAGTGATTTTTTTATCGTGAACCAGTCAATATCTCGGTAAGTATTAGGAATTTTAAAATAATTTTTTTTTCAAACTTTTTAAGTTTTACTATTTTACACTATGTTATGATTTTGATAATTTTAATTACTTCCTTTATTTGATAAAACACAATCAACTTTCGATTTTCAAATGGCAATACTTATTTTCGATAACAAAAATCTATAAACATATTGAAAAATATAATTTTAACGTTTACAGTATTTAATTTGAGTAATCAGTTTGCGACTTATTAACGTTTAAATATTCGTTCAATTTATTGCTATTGGGAAATTTCTCAAACCCAACAGTAAAAACCAAAAGTTAAAACAATATTATATCTCAATTTAATAATACCCTTAACGGTCATAATCGATAATAACTGTAATAGAAATAATAACTATAATAGAGATAGTTATTATCGATAATGACCGTTAAGGGTATTGTTAAATTGAGATATAATTTTGTTTTGACTTCTGGTTTTTACTCTTGGTTTGATAAATTGCCCAGTAGTAGTAAATAGAAGAATATTTAAACGTCAATAAGTCGTAAACGAATTACTCAGATTAAATACTGTAAACGTTAAAATTATTTTTTTCAATATGTTTATAGTTTTTTGTTATCAAAAATAGGTATTACCATTTGAAAATCGAAAGTTGATAGTATTTTATCAAATAAGAGAGGCAGTTAAATTACCAAAATCATAATACAGTGTAAAATAGTAAAACTTAGAGTAAAACCTAAAGTTTAAAAAAAAAGTTATTTTAAAATTTTTAATACTTACCGAGATATTGACTGGTTCACAATAAAAAAATCACACTGTATAGAGCTGAATTTAGGGAAGGGAGGAGGTGGCTCAAAAAAAAAAAATTCATTTCATGAGCCCATTCTCCAAAAATAAATATGATGTTCACTGTTTAGCTGTAAATTTCTTAGTAAATTTAAATAAAAATGTAAATTGTATTTCATTTCAATATTAAAAATAGTTGGAATTGGGTACTTAATTTACTGAATTTACTAATTTATTGTCTATTATGACCTCTGGGGACCCCACAGTCCTAAATCCAGCTCTGATCTGGTCATACTCATGGATATACATACAGTTATGATAATATTGTGAACTCACCCTAACTTTTGGATGGCACTGTTCGCATCTGTGCGTCAGCACGGTTCGCTGTCTGGAGCCCTGACATTTCAAAACAAACCACAATTCGTCGACCAAGTCTCTCCACGTAGATCTCTGCGGTCCTATTCGCTGTACCGTTATGTATGCAAAAAAAAAAAAAAACCAAAGAAAAATTAGACAAAGGCCCCGCTATACTCCGATAAAAAAGTAAAACCGTATCGAATGCGTAAAAGGAGAAAAGCCCAAGAGATAATATACTAAATGATTAGGACACAATAAGATTTTGTTTGAACGCGATATTCGACGTGGCAGGTGTAAAGGCCCTTCTGGAGTGAAACGATTTACGCGGTTTATCGTGTACGGGTCGATTCGCCAAGTACGTTGATCCCGATTTTTTTTCAAATTATGATTTTTGGAATTTTTACTGATATACATATTTTTTTTTTATTAGAATTAAGGCTTCAACTACTGAGGTCATTAGCCCGGTTTGTAGGTTTTTATTGTGGGTTGAGGAACGCTTGAGTTGGAACACGTTTTTTTGTATGTGTGGTAAGGATTTGTTGCTAAAATCCCGGGTGGTCACCCATCCGGGAACTAGCAACACCGGCCGGTACGTACACTCGGAGCGTTTCCGCAGTTGAGCGTACGACCGCGCCACACTCTAATAATTCTATTATGCATTTATGTCGTCAATAATTATTTCTTTTCGCCGCTAAATTGTAGGTATTCTCTAGTATATTTTTTAGCGTTCGGTTTTTGTCACGGCGGTGTGAATAGAGTTTACTTCGGGTGTTTCAAGTACACTAGACTATGCGCGACATTTAAAACTAGACGGTACGACGGACGTGACTCTATTGTCGTGGCTCAATACGCGCGAGTTTCACACGTACGTCGTCGCGTCAGCGATTCGCAAAAATAAACAAAACGTCGCGGTCGTTCGCTCCGCGGATTTTACCTTTCCTCCGAGTCGAACACGTTTACCACCGCCGCCCCCCCCTCCCCACCCCACCCCGCCAGCACAACACGTCGTCGGTCGCGCACGTGTTTGTTATATATATATATATATATATGTCTTGAACATTATGACGTATTCTCCTTTTGCGGTGTCATTACGTCGCGTCGTTTTCGGGTATAATTTAGATAAACGCGAGCGCGCATTAGAATCTCATTACGCGCACGAACGGGGCTCTCGTCGGTCTCGACGTTTTTTTCCGACACGCGGCGCGCTCGTCCTGCGGACAGCAATATTATTGTTATTCGTCGTCGCGGAGGAGCCCTCTTCCGCCGGGCCGCGGGACGCAGCAAAACGGCGTGCACGGTTTCCGCGGACGCGCAAGACGT
>JACXSJ010001360.1:74598-98203 GCA_014851325.1 Pentalonia nigronervosa
ATTCTGTCATCATAAAAAAAAAAAAAAAAAACAAAAAACCGCACGATATCAACCGTGACACGCGCGTACGCGTACGCGTATTATTATTATTATTATTTTTTTTTTTGTGCGCTTGTATTTCCTAGTCGTAGATGGTCGAAAACACATAAATTCTATTCGAGTTATTTAAATTGGATTAAAAACAAAACACACGCTCCAAACAGTAGGTGGGTATAGGTAGATACGCGCATAATGCTAAACAACTGTGGAAATTAAAAAATGCTTAATGCATTCAATTTTAATGCTCTAAAAATGGTTTTTTTTTTTTTTTTAGTAATCCGCGAGTTTCATTATGTACCGAAAAGCCCATTGTTGTGAACATAATATGTGAAAACCTAACGTAGGAACTAGAAAGTATATTATTTCGGTGATGTAATAAGTAATAATAATAATAATAATAATAATATGATGTGCAATGTTTTTGAACAATAATTCTTTAAGGTAGAACAATTTCTGAACAATATTAATGCAATAATATAAGATAAATATTAAGTACCTACTGACATGGAAAAGTGTTTTTAAACTATAATGTTGAATATTAATTACATTTTTGTGATGCAAATTTGTAAATAAATACAAATAGAATATTTTCGTTATTTTTTTTTTCGAATCCTTAGTTTTATTGGCTATTATTTTTGTGGTCTTTGAATGTTGACAATATTTAAATATCAAAATCATATTACAAATATAATATTTTTTTTTTTTTTTACAATGAAGTGTGTCTAATATGTATACAGTGTATAAAGCCGTATATATACCGACTGTTGGTATCTTAAATCGTTATGTACATCGTCAATCATAATAATATGTGCGTTTTAATAATTGTTATTTTTATGGTTAATCTGATATAAAAATCACACGACTTCTATTGCGTTTTCCGACGAAACACATATTATGGTAAAATAATGGGAGTCAATTAGCAGTGAATACACTAATTAATTGTGTGTATCGAATGGCCTATATTTTAAGTGGAGTAGTGTAGTAATACTGATTTACGTATGATGACATAATTTTTGGTTTACATTTTGCCCTTTATGGGATACTCGAACACTATGATACATAATATCGTTTGCCGAATTGAAATCCCTTTGAAAATTAGGTGTAGTTCATACTCATATGACAGGTATATAAAAATCGCCAAAAATATAATACAAAATATAGTATTGTTAACTGCATATTTTTGAATATTGTTGAAAATATATAATACATTTTGCACGAAAACCTTTTAAAATACCCTATAGTCATTTCTATTCTTGCTCTCGCCGTGTTTATGCAGATATTTTTTTCTTCCCTCCTCAGTTTACGCTCTTAACCTCTTTGCAACAGTCTCGTTCTCTGTCCCTGCTCAACCCACACTGGAGCCATTCACTTTTTTTACATTTCATCGCACCCTATGGTCACTACACCCCTACATACTTAGAATACGCTCCGTCAGCTTGTTAATTTATTTCAGTTTTTCAGTCACCTAACTATACTTTAATCAAACATGGTTTAATGCATTCTATTTTATGTTTTTGCGATTGCATGCTTTTAATTTTCTCTTATGTGCTGTCTCAATGATACATCAATATTATTTGTTATAAATTAAATAGTTTGTCAAATGCCGTACGGTAAACAATATGGAAAACCTACCATTTTGTTTGTACTCCTTTATACTATGGTTATGATAACGTAAATCATTTACGAATTGATTTCAAATGTCATTGAAGTGTCAATTTTTTTAATAGTTTGAGCACTTCAAATTAAACTCATCGATTAAAATATAAAAAAATTAATTTTATATTTTATAAAATATATTGGCATTATGAAATATGAATATAGGATATTATTTCGTATAATCAACATAATTTATTTCAATTAAGCAAATGAGAATATTTCAAGTCTCAAAAAGCTTGAATAATACAAAAAAAAAAAACGTATATAGAGTTAAGTAATCATTATCCTAATGATATCTTGTATTTGAATATAAGTTAGTGCTCCATATTACAAACAACATTACTTTAAAATATTAAAGTAATACATTTTTAAGTAATTATATTTATTCAATGATTCCAGCAACTTTAAAAGTTCATTTTATAGGTACGTATACATATTACGCAATATAAAAACCTTGTAAGTTTACCTAAAATTAATATAAGTTGACATATCTTTAAAACTTTGCGTTGTTGGTAAGCTTTAAAAGTAACATTTAATTACAAATGACAACAGCGCAGTGATTTTAGTATCGCATATTTAAAGCAATTATATATTATAAACTAAATTTTTATTTAATTCAACTGATATTACGACATATTTTACGAAAATACTTTTTATTTGCAGTAATTTATATTTTTTCTAACAGAAATAGTTGATAAAAAGTAACACAAAATCTTTATGTAAAAAGTTATTTGAGTATTTAAGTTATTTCTATTCAAAAATTGTATTTTGTAAATATAGTGGAACTTTGATAAGTCGAAATTCATGGGAAATCAAATTTTTTCCACTTATTGAGGTTTTTCACTTACTAAGGTTAATAAAATACTAAAGTTTTCGCACGGGAACGGAATTTATTTTGACTTATCAATGTTTCGATTTATTTAGGTTCGACTCATCAAGGTTCCACTGTATTTTAAAATGTTTCGATTTTTTCATAAGTTTCTTTCAATGTAAGGAATGTGTATCGAAAAATTGCAAAAAAGTTAAGAAAAGAATATATGGTATATCTATTTTTTATTTTGTTTAATTTATAGTTATTCAAAAACAAACCTCTATACGATTTGAGTAATTTTATTTTAAATATTTCATTTTTAAGTACAGAATACTATTATATATAACGAATTTAACGAATCATGAGTTTACATAATATCTGGATATGAACAATATCAGAAAAAATTGTCAGAAATAATTATGTTTATTTCAATGACATTACTTTTAATGTACACGCTCATCTATCCCATTCCATATTCCCTTCTCTTCTTCAAACTACTATCTCAACTCTCCAATCATTTGTCTTATGCGCATTGTCATACTGGCCTTTCTTTTTCTCTTTAAAATAAAATTATTAATATCATATAGCTTAGTTCCATTTATGCATTTCAATTGTGTACTATATTCATATCAATGGGTTCGTCCCGTATTGTAATAATAAAATATAATAAAAATATAAATAATTACTATGTGATTAATATATTGCTCACTATTACACAGTAATGACCATATGTTAACTGAGGATGCACTTTTTAAGATTGATAATTTTATCCCGAAAAATACTGACAAACATTTTAAAGTAATGGGTATTTTCTAAGACGTGCATAATGCCTTCGATTGTATAAATTGAAGAGGATCATATTAAATTAAATTATATTTATCAGAATATTGTATTCTAATTTGAATATTGTTTAATATATATTATTTATTGTTGCAAATATATTATTATTATATGGCTTTATAGTTTACACAATTATACAGTAAAATATTTTGGAATACAAAGATACCGATATTATACAATGTATAGTGCACCTTGTACCTATATCTACGTGATAAATGTGGTCCCAATCTGTGAAATTCGCTTGTTGTAAATCCCAAAAGTATTAATTATTATCTAATATTTATAATATTGTGTACGGTAAAGGCTTTTGAAAGCTTCAAATAAATCTGTGCTAAGCGTTTAGGCTAAAATAATAAACATCAGCTGGCTACCTGTTCGATTTGTTTTATTTTCTTTCTGTAGTAGTAGAACTCAAACATTGATACCATAATTGATATGATAAGTCCCACCAGAAGTACGGCGAATACTCCGCCTAAATGTACAGACACGTATGTACACAGATGTATGATAATATTATAATGATGTGCAAAAGGTGAAGAAAAAGGTATTTACATATATTTTTGAAATCCAAAGTGTTTGTCTTAGGCCCGGCTCCGGACTCTTCGGGTACACACATGTCGGTGGGTGGTTTCCACCATTTATTGTACAGCATCTGTATTTCGCCTTTTTCTTGCAAATCGAGAATCGACAGAGATATCTGATCTTTCCACGGTGACCCTGAAGAAATAAAATTCTATTGCAGTAAAATTTACCTATATAATCGTAGACTCATAGAAATAGACGGAATATTTGTCCTGAGGTCTGAATAGACGTGGTCGTGCTAGACGAATTAAGAGAGATAGCTTGAGTTTTATCATACGATTAAGATAAATAGAAAAACTGTTCAGAGGATAGCCAATTATTGAGTGTTCGTTAAATTTCTCAATTTTCCAAATGATAAACTCGATCTTAGTAACAAGCGCCACCTACTTGTAGGCGTTATCATATCTAATGTTTCGTTTATTTCTCTAAGTCAATAATACGCGGATGTTTGTCGACCGAGATGACCAACCCATAGGCGTGGCAATCCCGTATCCTTTGGAGTCCAACAGTCCGTTTATTTGAGTCAGGTTGCAGTTCCTCTGCACCGCGTAATCGAGCATCGTAGATTCCATTAGAAATGCAAAGTTCCCCTGCAGAACCCTTTTAATACCGTCATCGTACGACGTCACGAACACTGATGGTTTCTTCTTTTGCATGTACGCCCACATTTTCTTGTACGTTTCGATCATGGAGTCCTACGATAAAAATAAACCGGTGAAACTTCATTATTTTTACTATTAAATTTAAGTGTCCACATAATACGATATCGCGATCCGCGCAAGTACCTATTAATAAATTATGTAATTACTTATTAGGCATATAATTATATTATAATAGGCTCAATACGGTGAGTACGCCGATTAACAATATTAAAAAAAAAAAAATTAAAATATTAAGCTAATTTATGCAATAGTATACGAAAATTAAGTATAGATTGAAATTATTTTAGTTTTAAAATATACCTTCGAACTACGTAAAACGAGAATAGAAATTCTAAATGTATACGATTTGTAACTAATCATAAAATATACAATTTTAGATTTTGAGCCATATTGTTTTATTTTTTTTTTTT
Source organism: Pentalonia nigronervosa (assembly GCA_014851325.1). Taxonomy (NCBI): domain Eukaryota; kingdom Metazoa; phylum Arthropoda; class Insecta; order Hemiptera; family Aphididae; genus Pentalonia; species Pentalonia nigronervosa. Next base: position 79,599 of record JACXSJ010001360.1, read on the forward strand.
GTCATCACTTTTTGATGCCTTAAAAATACTTCGATCTTTAACTCTGAGGGTGGTTTTTAGTGGATACTTTTAAGTAATCAAAAGTAAAAAACCACTTATATCTGATATATTTTAAGATAATCAGGAAAAACAAGAATATCATTCAAATCCTATTTTCTACAAAATCGTTTTGTTGTTTAGTTGTGATTAAAATATGAATAACTATTCTACAGCATAGAGACTTGAAAGTTTCACCAAATATTAATTTATATTTTATGAACATGATATGGTTTTTGAATTATTTATTTGTGCTATTTTCTGACATCTAAAATTGTCTATAAATGTTGATAAAACATGCTTGTCCAATAAATTTGAAAATGCAATACAAGGATCATCAAACATTTTTCTTACAGCTATCAAAATATACATTAAAAATACACGATTTGTACCATTTTTTTTCTTTATAGACTTTGAAATTAAAATTTAATGAAATCGGACAATTTATTATTTAGACTACCTATAAGACTTATTTTAATCTATGTTCACCGTTTTATTCCATGCCAGCGTTGATATATAAGTTAATGACAAAAATATATTATATAATTTTATTTATATTTGATATTTCTGATAAAAATTAGTTAAACTTACCGTATTATTATTAGAAAAATAAACTAATATTAGTGATTAATATACAGTTTTTTTTTTAGATATACTATACTATACTTAAAAACATAGAATGCTTAATTAAGCGATAGGTATAACATTACCCTAAAAAATGTCATTGTAGTACCACTGTCGAGTGTACCATATGCAATATTTGTTTGTGCAGCAAGATCTTCAGCATTTTCAATTGGGCTAACCATTCTTTCTACTGTCAAAAAAGCAGCTAAATTTGCTGTGTATGAAGACACTAATATCAACGTGAAAGACCACCAAACGCATCCAATTATCTTTGTAGAAATCGCCTAAGAAATGTCGTTATCAATATTTTTAAGATAATATAATTTAAAAAATAAACATAATTTGCTGGAAATTAATCATCCTTTTGTTAAATTGTACTGTACTTACTAAAGTTACGTGCTTTGTTATTATGACGCTGTTTTTTTTTTTTTTTTTTTTTTTGTAATAAATGATTAGTATCCGGTTGAAGTATTATTGTAAATTTAAATGTATGTACAATATGTTCACAGAAGAGTTGTCGCTAGGGGGAGGAGGGGATAGATCTATAAGAGATTTAATTCAAAAAAACTAATGATTTTGATATTTGAGTGTTTTCAAATTATTCATGCTCTTATCATAAGGTCAACTAGAATGCATTTTGTGACAATTGATAATTAATTTTTGAATCGATATTTTCTTCCACATTTTTTACAGTCTATTACTTTCGTTCAAATATTAAAAATCGTAATTTTTAAACTCAAAATATGGCAGATTAAACTGAAAACTTAATGATTTTCTTAATTTAATTAAATTTTTTAGAACAATAGGTGAATATTTGTTGGCCATTCATAGAAAAGTGGTTATTGATGCCGATTAATACTTAATGTTACATATCAAAAATCAAGAAAATGTGATGTACTTACTTTTATGAATTACGTTTCATGTTTTTTATAAATATTGTTATTACGGGGGAGAGGAGGAGCAAACACTGCAACCGATTGTACTATCCATTCAATTAAAAAATGACGAGAACGTAACCGAGTGTTCATGTATGAGAATACAATAATTTTTAACAACATTTTGAAAACAAATGAAACAAAAATGTTTTTTTAAATAAAAATCCAACCTTTGGACTTATGTCTGAACCTTGTTGCATGAGTGAACCAATGGTGAACCAAAAACTATTAGAAAGCGTGAACCTGTTGAGTGGTGGCATATTGGTCACTAGATTGGGGCTGCTGAACAATTTTCCGGAAGTTTGGTCTTCCCATTCGTACGGTGAAAATTTGGCCACAACGTATAGTGTGACGGACACGATCACGTATGCTATTAGCCAGTAGATCCACACCTCCAGTGCTAGAGGGTTCATGAATGAAAAAAATTGAGCCGGCTGATTGCTGGGAACCTATTGGATACGAACACATCATGAATACGTATAGAAAAACAATATTTGTAAAATATTTGTCAATCTAAATTTCGATTAGTTACGTATTTCATAAACCAATGTGTTTGAATAATTTTTTTTCAGAAAAAATTGCATGTAAATATTGTATTTTACCAGATCCATATTTGTTTAACGAAAATAAAAATAAATTATGTAAGTTTTTTGAAGAAGAGTTGCGAATACGTTTTGGAAACTGTTTATTTTTAGGAACAAAACTTTAACACTAACATAAAAGATTTTACAATTCATATTAACTAGGGAATAGTTTTAATCAACACATTACATTTATAGTTTAAAGTTTACAAAGCCTATCTGTATAATTTAAGGTTAAAATAATTGGAAACTTTCTAGGAAATAATATTTAATTCAATATTGTTTATACAATATGTGTAATTATGTAAATGTTTTATCACTTAAAAAATATATTTAATTATTGTAAGAGTTAAATACAAATATTTAAAATTCCTTTGGATTAAAGTTTTTTACAAACTTTTATATATTATTTTTTAAATAAAATAATTATAAAATATTCAAATAATGTTATTCAAGTGAATCAATTAAAGCTAGAATGACTGATAATTACGTTAGAAATTCACAGATTTTTTAAATTAACTTCAAATTTTCACTTATATTATTTTGACGATAAGTCTATAATGACTTTGATTTACATTGTATTATGTATTTGTATTAAAATGCACAACGTAAAGTTGTAAAGAATTTAACTTGACAACCTTATATAATATACTGATCCCCAAGTTCATAAACGGCTTAGTGAAGTCAATGACACTTTCTCTGACGTAGTTAATGGTCATCGATCCAACAGCTAAGTCTGCTTTCTAAGAAAAAACAAAAATTATGAGTATTCTGATTATGTTTAAATTATCAACATTCTAAAGATGAATCAATCTAAAAAATGTATTTTTGTATTAACTATCGATCAACAGGTGTTTTATAGTTGCTCACATTTTTAGTTCATCATAAACTAATTTTAAGACTAGTAAATTAAATTTAAGTATTAAATTAAACCAGCGATTCTTAAATTTTTTTTTTCGCATACCACTCATGTGTATTATTAATCGTTTACGTATTATTTATGACTAAAAATAGAACTATCCAAAATCGCAATGTATTTTTTTCGTGTCATAAGGTAGTAAAATAATAACCACCATGTAGCTTTTTGCGTATTACCATATTATAATCTTCCATGTACCAAAGTTTGAGAATCACTGGATTTAACCAATGTATTTACACAATGCGATTGAGATTTTATAATATCGAGTATAGACTATATTTTATCTTCTAGAGTTCTATCAAAAACGAAAGAAAAAACAGCGGTAATATAGTTAGCTATTTAAATGCAATAATAATAATATAATTATTAAACATTTTACGAAATAATTTAATCATCAGTAAATATAGGTAATTAGTTAATTGTTAAATAAATAATACTGTACTTAAAATAATCGTATTTGATATATTAATATATTATGATTTTAAGTATGAATATTGTAAAACTTGTCCTGAAAATATTAGAAATTGTACAGATGACTCATAGCTTTGTGAAATAAATATTTCATTTAAAAATAATGATAATAATATAAGTAATTATATAAGATAAAAACATACATGTTTTATGAGTTGTTCCACTATACCATTCCACTCTAATGTTACTGGATCCTGAGCACCGTACTTATTGTCCGGTACTAAATCCAAAATGTAATCAAATCCAACTTGTTTAGCAATAATTTCCAGTAAATCGACACAAAAACCATAAAATCTTGCATTTCCCGTGTAATTTTTTTCGAGATGCATCATGACATATGGGAATTCCTAAAGTCAAAATGTAAAATAAATATTTTATTTATTACAGGTTTATTATATGCTAGGGGTTTTATTTGCTTTTTATATGCTTCAAAAGTAGAATTAATTAATTTCTAGTTTAAATTATAGAATCTAGAGGCTTAGAACAATAATTCTAGTTATCTGATTTTTTATTTTTAATATAAAATATTTGTTTCGTATGTCGAAATGAAATTACAGAATAGTTAACTCTGATACAATCATAATATGAAATATCGAATAAACGGACGTTCCATTGCGTGCTCACACACACACACACACACCCACACACGTTTACACCAGATAATACAGCAATTTCAACAAAAGAAGTGTAAAGAGATGACTTGTCATCTATGTATATAAAACTTGAAAAACTCGAAGCTGGCAAGCGCTGGCGGCGTAACTAATATCCAGGAGAGAGAGACCCAGTCTATATACCACTACCCAGTTCATTTTACAAGTTTGTTTACACCCGCACCACGACTATTTCTTCATATAGAAACTTAATTTAATTTTCAGATTCGCAACTCGTCGTATTTATGTGTAGTTCTTTTGTTTATAAGGAACATCGGTCGACATGGACAGATGATCATACCTACCAATTTTGAAGTGCTCTTAATAACACACAAGTACTCGGTGCTTTACATGCCACTACCGAACACCAGACGAGTAAAGTAAGTATTTGTATGCTTCATATTTTCATATTCGACCGTTGAGAGGTATAAAAGTATCTAATTTTGTTAGTATATATCATATTTGGAATGTTATGATCGAATAGCTTATTTCGATACCTCAATTATATTAGTTAAATAATCATTTTTAATAGAAAATAAACTATTATTCAATTTATATCACGTTAAATAGCATTATTTCAATGTTTATTATTAGTGATTATTGTAAATTACGTGACTTAATATTTTAATATTTTTCACGTTTAAGTATTTTCTTATATTGATTGACCTTTTCATTTAACTAAGTTACTGGGGTCTGTGCATTAGAGTGAAAATGGAATTAAATTTTCATTTAACTCCTAAATGGCAATTGGTTCTTAACTGGTGACACAGTAGTATTGGGAATCATGATATATACTAATTTGATTCAACAATCAGATGAATGTAAATATTACCATGTCCCTCTGACGGGTTACGCGATAGTGTCCAATAGCTTTAATGTTTTTAAATCTATGAGTTTAATTGTTTAATGACGTGTAATTAAAAAGAAAAAAATATAATTGGTTAGAATCAATTATTCATTAACGTAACGAAATCACTATTATACAAATTAAGTTATGTACCTATGTAATAGTTAGACATTAAGGCAACTTCAGATTACAATTATATCGGTCTTAGATACTTACATTGACTATAAAACTCATAGAGTTAAATAAAAATAGTGTGAGCAAATTTAGTACTCAAGGGGATTTTGTTTTTATGTGTAAACATCTAAATGCATGTCGGGTGACACGGGCGTCACATTATACACATTTAACATATTATACGACACTGCATATCATTAGCGTGTACAACTACATATCGAGCCTATTTAATACATTTCCACGAACTTTCACTCCACAAACTGTAGCGGTTACCAAAAACAGATTTACAGGGTACTAGTAGTTTCGAAAATAAAAAAAAAAACACTACTGGGTACCACATTGCCCCTTCATTTAAGTATGATAGAGCATCGACCCTTTTTACATTCCATTCTTACATATCTGGAATTCCCATTACAAACTCGCGTTGTTTTTTTAAATTTTATTATTTTTATTTTACTACCTATGTTAGTGTATTGTGCACTTTTATTTGAAAAATTACAATCTATGTAATTATAATAATTCTAATCTCAATTTTGAGCTTATGATATTTCGTATTCAAATTCTAGAGCGCTTCGGTGCGTATTAAAAAATATCTTCAATACTAATTAAATGTTCTTGAACGATAGGGGGGGGGGGGCTTGGATTGCTAGACCATTTTGGATAAAAAAAAATAAATATAATAATAATAATAATAATCAGAAAAGAGCCAAAGCCACGTATTATAAATCGAAAATGCATTCAACTGAAGTTGAATGCTGACTGAAAATAATGAACATTGATTAAACTTTCACGGAAGAAATAATTTAAATTTGTATTCATGTAAGAATATTTTAATCTTTAATATTTTTTTTTTGTATGTAAAGCAAATGATATTGGGTTTTAGTTATAATCATTTTTTTTTTTCAATGGAAATAATCGAAAACGTTGATCAGAATAAACACAACTTTAAATTGAAACTCGTAAATAGTAATATATAATAAATGCGTGTTCTTTTACAATGTATACGACTAAAGTATGTAAGTATAACGGTTTTAAAATTGCATTTATCAACCACTAACAATTTTCCATTACGATTACCTAAAGGTTTGTACTATTTGCATGATATTAACAGATATCGTGTGAGATGTAACTGCAAACAAAAATGATGACAACTTTTAGATCAGTTCGTAAAAAACACCAATACGTGTATTCATATAAAAAAAAATATTCAAATATTAATTTTTATAATATTTGATAAAAACTATTTCAAAAACTTAAAAACAATAAGCTTATTCGTGTTTAAAGACATATATTTATGATGTGATGAGTGTTATTATTGGAAATATTATAAAATGAGGAGTTGCATATATTGTATAATATATTTTGAAGATAATACAACACCAACCTATTTATTATTAGGTAATATTTTCGATGTAGGTACGTGCTACTCTAAAAAATATTTTCCTTAGAGTTGCAAGTGTTATGGATTTAGATTATTTTTTTACTTACGAACAATATTTTACTGTTTGTTAAATTTTAAAATAGCTTTTCTCAGTATTGAAATGTATTTTTTTAAGAATTTTTAGAAGCATTAGAATGATTTCAAACTATTTAAATACTCTTATTCATATGCATGCACTTGCTAGAGTCTTACACACGATGACTTTAATGTGAATAATAAATTTAATCATAACATAATATATTACCGATTCAATGTAAGATATTGTTATATTTTATTCATTACTTGTAATAATATTGTCAATTGCATTTTAAAAATAGAACATAAATTGTATTTACCACAATCGTCACAACAACAAGTGTAATATTGTAGGGAGCTGTGTCGTGAAAAGCAGACATATCTGTGATATTTACACCAAGTCCAGGCGTCCACTCGCCGACTTTTGCCAGCGCATGTTGTTTAAGTTTCATTAAGTCCAATTTAAAGTCTGTTCTCTGTCCATTTTTGAACTGTATCGGGCCGGTCAGTCCTTTTATCTCTACCTATGGTTTTAAAAAAAAAAATTAGTTTATTATTTATTACGTCATTACGATTTTGGATTAACAACAAATAGTTGTGTTTTTGCAAAAAATCGTTCAATATCAATCAAGATATTAAATCCATAAGTCTAATTAATATCTGATGTAAATTTATAATGGATAAATTTATTTGTGTTTTAAAATGATCACTATCACGACGGATTGGATTTACCCTCCACTTTAGATATTTGTAGCCTATAATATTACTGCAAAACTATGAGAGATGATAAATATAATGCGATTGAAATCAAATGGAAAAAATTTAATATAAATATAACTAAATGGATTGCATATTAAGCAGGGCTTGTATTTGAAATTAAAATTTCGTTTTACGTTATTTACAATTCAAATAATTTTTGCGTTTATCGTTAAATATTATATCTAATGAAGGAATGGTCCGGATACGGAGTATAATAAATTCTTAGATTGATTCTTAAGATCAATTGCTAAATCACACGGAATAAATATTTTTACTAAATCGATATTATAACTGTTAAGTAAACAAATTTTTAATTATTTCGTTTTGCGTTGTTTTTCATTTAATAATATAAATTGTTATAATTATATTTAATTTCTATAAATGACGTTTTGCTGTATGTTTTGTTTTGTGGTATTTAGTTATTTTTGTTGATCGTTTTCCGTTTAAATTACGTTTACAAACTTTAATCGTTTTTCTGATGTTAGTTTTTCTACAATGTTTGCAAGTTCTGATACTAAGTAAACTCTTGGCAAATCATATGCGTAGCGGAATATTTAAATAAAAATACAATACAATAAAAAAATAAATAAATAAAATTATTATTATTATTTATTTATTAATAAATAATATTTATTTTTTTTAATAAATACAATTCTATTTTTAATAGCAAATGTTAAACAGCAATCATATAAGTAACTACTCAAAAAACGCACATTGTCCATTAATTTAGTTGATATGCAGTTATTGTTATTGAGTTTTGTCGGAGGAATTGAATTTTGTGTATTTTTGTAAGCTTATTTTTACTAGTCAGATTTTATATCAATGATTTATTTATTTTGAAAATTAATTGATTAACTCAATTATCATGTTTGTAGATAAATCATAAGAATTGAATCAATTATTTCATTAATCAAATTGTATATACGTTTCTTATACATTGTTAATTTATTTAATTTTTCAGTAAAACCGGCATGTTAAGTTTCTATGAACTATTAATTTTGAACGATTGAAGGGAATGTGTTACATTTTGCATTAAATTTCTACTAACCGAATTAATGTAGTTTATCAAACTGGAACCGTTACTCCAAGGGACTTCATCTTTACACGAAATATTTGGGTAGTCGAGTATATTGTTTTGTTGAAGGCCGCCCAAACCAACTGCTAATACTTGTACAGAGTCATACATGAGAGCTGGTTCACACTAATTAAGTATAATTTTCATTTTAAAGTGAGCACGTACAATATTATTATTACTTTATTCTGTAATGATTATTGTATTTTTAGAGTTTCCTCTATAATCACGACAAACCTGTGTCAACATAAATTTGTTGATTGACTGATTCTTTTCAGAGGAATACTGTTCCATGTGCTTGAGTACTTCTCGGACACCGACATCTTCAATGTCCACCATTCTAAATGTAGTTAAGTTCACGAAATTGTATTTGAAATCTTCTAGATCGAACATTTCCATATCCTAAATGCGGCAATAATATTAAATTATAGTATCGGCCACGTAACTAGTAATTACTTATTTCCAAACACTTTTTAAAGTGGAAAAATGGAGAATTAATGATGCTGTTATGTTAATGTGAAATGGTGATTGTATGTTACAAATACTTAATGATTTACACTTAAAAATTAAAATATTGATTTTTTTTTTTGAATCGTAAAACGATATTAAGTTAAATATTTTAAAATTTTGATAATTATGAAGGTAAAAATTAATTTTTATAAAATTTACGTTTTACTGTTTTTATTTTTTAAAATAATAATTTAATTTTAAATGAAAATAGGGGCAATATAATATCAAATTTTTACTTCCAAATAGTATGATTATATAATGGCGGTATGTTACACTAAAACGAATTAATAACTGAATGGATAGAAATAAATTCAATTTACTTACAAATGATGTAAAAAGATAATGAAACTTGTAATCATTCATTTGAAGTTGTAGTATCTGTAAGTGAATCAAACACGTCATATTATGAAAACAAAAAATAATAATAAAAAAAAAAAAAACCATTGACGATACAAACGGAATAATATTTTAATGATTGTTTGACTTACTCCTCTAAGAAAATGATCTACATGTTCCGATTTCGTATCAACCAGCATGTTATAAATCTCCATGTTTTTGATCTCATTCAGTACTGATCTGTATGTTTCTGGAGTGGCATGTCGCAAGTACACTTCTACCGTTTTTCTATCGGGCACGGTTTTCATGAAATCTTTCATTCTAAATAAATCTAAAATAGCATCAATCGCATGGGAGCAGTTAAAATCGTGATCATGTTTGTTATTCAGTCTTATCATTAATCGTTTAAAACAACTACTGATTTATTATGCAGCCTACTATAAATTTTTAAACAATAATTATTAATGCATGGTTGGAAAAGGTTTTCTATGGTTTTATTCCAATAAAAAATATACAAAATTATCATGTACCAAATATAATGTGACTGCACTGGACACAATAGTATTATGCAATATTATTGCATATGAAGTGTGGTCATGTGGAGTCGAGTAAAGTGTCCTAAATTTTCAATGTAGGCCATTATAAACAATGCTGGGCATTAACGAGTTAAAAATTGAAATTAAGTTAAAATGTTCAGTTAAACTAAGACAAATAACTTGTTACTTTTTTTTGTAAACTAATTTTTAATTAAATAAGTTACATTTTTAATATATTTAACGTGTTAACTTCAAGTTAATTTTATACAGATTTATTAAAATTAAGTTAAATTTTAAATTTTATATCAACCATTAATATATCATTTTGTTTGAGAATTAATATTAGATATAAAAGATATGCCTAAGACTATACAAGAGATATTGACAAAATCCTGGTTAAATGTATAATTATTACTGGTCTGAGTTTAATATACCCACAGCCAACATAAAAGTATTTTGTAGATAGTCGCCTATTATAAGTATATAATATAGTGTTAGTAGCCAGGCATTTACTAGATGACTAAATATTAGATATCTACAGATATCTCAAATATTGAGCGAAAATGTTGACGAAAGTTAACTAGCCACATTCAAATCCTCTGTAAATACCTCTATGTCTCCTACACCTATACAGAACTAATATATGGGTTTGAGTAATTTCTAAATTCATCAATATTTTGTGGGTAACATTTTTTTCTTATCGATTCGAAAGTTATTAACATTTTAACTAAGTTAATTTTAACTCAATTATTTTTTTTTTTTATTTATTGTCTAGTTTTAAGTTAACGGAGTTATAAAAAAATATATAAATTAACTTTTAACTTAACTTTGATCTTATATTAACTTAACTTAATGAGTTGAAAATTTCGTTAATTTGCCCAGCCTTGATTATAAATAACTAATTTAGCACAATCGTATGCATGAAATCATTTGACTGTTGTATATTATGTTTAAAATTTGGATATTGTGATAAAAAGATTGAAGTGTTAATGACGATTGAAAAGTAGTCGACGGAGATGTGTTTATATAATTCAATTAATGAACGATTATTAATTTTGGGGAAAATATTGAGAAATAGAGTTTACAAAAACCAAAACGAACCGTAAATATTATTATAAATTATTGAAAAAAATATGTTTGTTAAAATGTCAGTACAAAAATAACGATATAAACAAGAAGAATTAAATGTATGTCGGCCATTAAGAACTAATAATTGCAAATTTTATCAATTACCTGTTCGATGTAATATACTACACTCATACAAAAACAATTTTTAGTTGTGTTGTATGAAATAAAATCTGGTAGCAGTATCTTTTGAATTTGTTATATTCATTTAATCCTATTAGAGAATTTAATAATGAACAATGACGTGTTATTATTAACAGGGTGAGTTATGCATATTATAATGATAAAACTTTACTATAGTACAAAACACACTGCGTATTGTTCAAAACAAGACTTTTTAAGTTTAAAATACATTTTAAAACAACGTAATTCTTGAGTTTATTTTAAGGGGTTCGGGGATGGGGCTAGAATTTTTACACATAGTATCAATTTCGTACCAATGGCAATATGTATTATACAAGGTGATTTTTTATAATGCTCAACTTATTTTTTATAATTATATTATGCATATATTTGAATTCTAATTTTTGGAATTTTTAAATACACTTAAAGACTATATATTTGAATCCTTGAGATTTTTTGTACCACTTAAGAATGGTCTTGTAACAATACTGTAAACTTTTGATTTTTCAAATGAGACCCCTTTTCTTTTTTAACTTTAAATTATTCAGCAGATATTTTTTTTTAAGAATTTTGGTGTTAATCAAAATTTAAACTAGTAGTTTTTGAATTATATAACTTTGTGTACTAATGATAGTATGTTTATGGTAATAAGTTAAGTTATTATGAAGGTTTAGACAATTTTTTAAATATTAGTAATTACTATTAATCGATCAATATAAATAATTTGTAAAAAATGTCCAAGTATAATAAATACTAGATCCAATATAATGTCTAATTTATACTTTTGTAAAATCTTTTTAAGGACTATTAACTTTAGTATAAATATTTTAATAACTTATAAACTACTCATTAAATTTTTTGTTTAGATACATCAATGTTTTTAAAAAAAACCCATCCAGTGAATAATTTGTAGTGAAGAATGGGGGTTCTCATTCAAAAATAGAAGTTTGTATCGCAACAAAACATTCCTTAAATATCACAAAAAATATTAGGAATTTGAATATATGATATTTATGTATACTTAAAAATTCTAAAAATCAGAATTTGAATAAATGTTCTATTCTAGCGAAAGATAGGGGTGAGTATGCTTAAAAAACTACACTGTATATCACCGGATATTTTGATTAATAATTATTGAAAACATTATAACATCATTTTACCGTAATCATGTTCATATATAATTGCCATTTTCGTCCAGTTTAAAAATGATATAACGTCACTATAAGCTTGATTCAGGAGACTCTGTTTTGGATACAAATTGATTGATAATCTTTTGGGATCCATGTCCAAATCAAGTCTAGCTTCTATGTGAGGTAAATCCAGAGTATCGCACATAGACTGTAGATGAGATGCCAAGTAACTGTTACTAGGGCCGAACAGAGCCACAATGCCGAGATCAAGTTGGTTACATGCTATTTATATTTACATACGTTTAATAGGTGATTTAAAGAAATATAAAATAATATAATCATCTTAATCGTAAGTTACTATACCCGTTTTAATGGTGTAAAAACTGTCGTCATATGGAACGTACTGAATGTCATAAGATACTTGGGTGTGTGGTAAGAGATGTACATCACGGTTTATTTGATCAACTGCAAATTTGAATGCTATTTCAAGGCTGCTATTAATTTGGTCGTGTGTAAACAAAGCTCCTAAAATTAAATTAATAGTTATGTGATAAGCATCAAGAAAAAATATATTAATCATTGCATTATAAAATAAGATAGTATAGAAACGCATAAGATATTGTAAATATTATTTTAACCATTAATTATTGGTTGTAAAATTGAATGATATAATATAATAACTTTATATACTTATACGTTTAATATTGTACTGTGGGAGAATTAAAACGTATAAATAAACAGTAGGTAATTTATATAATAATAATAATAATTATTATTATTATTTATTTAATTTAGTTATTGATTTGTTTTTTTTTTTCGTAGACAATTACCTAACATACAATTAAAATCAATAAAATGAAAAATAATCGCAAAAAAATGGTTTTAAAATAATAATGTACCTACTTATATATATGTAAAGAAGTATTTTTTTGGAATAAAAAAATAATTTGTACACACATTCAAAAGAACTGTTATTCAATATTTCACTTCACAAAAATATGAAAATAAATATGACAAGTTCATAGTTTAAATAATAAGTTTAAGCCAATGCTGTTGTACAAATGAGGTGCAAATAATTATTCTTTGATATAAATATTATTTTAGTAAATTGTATACATTTTTTATTTTGTGATATATAATGGTCTATCGACGCTTGAAATTTGTGATATAAAATATATAATATTTTTTTTCACATTTCCATAGTTATTAAAATATTTTGTTTTCATTATCTATTTTTTATGGAAAAATTCAAAATCTTTGTAAAATTATTTTTTAATATCTAACAAGCCCGAGACCACTTAACTCGCTCAACCGTACGAAAAGGAAAAAAAATAATAACTATAACCACACTTAACGTTATGTTATAAGTTTGAATAAAGCTTTATATATAGAGTCTTTAAGGGTCGACTTAGAGTGTTGTATATAGAATAAAAGAAAAATGGTGTGAATTCGCCATTTTGTAGTACGATGAGAAATCGGATATGAAACATTAAGAGCGTAATTTTCCGGACGATTTTCCAACTTTATGCCTGGGTATTGGTCGAGTTCCTGCTGTAAATTGAAATGTCCATTACCGGTGTCTGAATCTTTTTTTTATGAATAAGCATTCGATACGGTGGTATAGTCAGTAAACGATCATAAATGTTGTCAAGCCCTATTGGTTTGTAAATATTTGAAACCCTAAATATTATGTTTATTTAATTCTTACAAAATATACAATGTTAATTGAAAATTGATTTTCATTTAAGCATCATATTTCATTTTGTTTACGATTTTACTTTTACGTTATGTAATAAAAAAGAGATGGTTCAATAAACAGACCAATCGTTAAATCGATCAGGTGTGTACCAAAAAAGTAATTTTGTTTATTGCAGATACACGTCTGGAATGAAGTTAAAAATAATTACTAATAACATTTTTTTTTTCAATTTACACATAAAACATATTATAAAATTAACATATTATTAATGAGTAAATATTATAGGTATTTAATTCAATTTTCCAGATATATTACAGTAGATATTTTTAATTCGATCAATATGCTATCTAGTTTAAACCATTATCAGCATAAAAATTTTTTAAACTTTTAGCTGTAAACGATTTTAAATTCGTTCCAAACTGTTATAGGTACTCGAAAAAATCGAGGAATCATGTAAGGAAAAATATTGTTTTCAACTGTAAATAATAAGCTCCGTAGATATGGTCACATAGGTGGAGAGAGTTGAGACCATCAGTTTAAACCGTTTTTATAAAAAAGTTAATTTTATTAAGTGATGATTTATTTGTAACACTATTATAAATCGTTGGACACTAAAATATATTCGATCATACACCTTTAATTTTAACATTTAACTCCTTAAGACAGTAAAACTTACAAATCAATATTTGTCGAGATACATAAACTACAGAAAAATCGGCAGATTATCTAGTTTGTTTCATTTACGGCAAACGTTAAAAACTAAGTCAACAGTAAAATGCTTTTTTTATATCACACCAGAATGGGCTTTCAAATATCGTGACAGTTGGTTTTATTGTGTTATATTTTTTATTATTTTTCTGTGCCATAAAAATAAGAGTATTGGAAAATGTATTTCAATCCCAGTTTGATTGTTAAAACCATCTAGTTCCAATCGGAACCATTTCTTTATTTTTGATAATAAAAATATATTTCGTTTATTCAGGATAAAAACGTTTTTGAGTTGTAACACTAAAATTGTACAATAATTAAAAGGCTGGACTGTACAGTATGGCTATATTTGATGATGACTTTCTAATACCGATGGCTTATATTTCTAATGTGTTCAGTGGTATTACACTTAAAGTGTTTTAATGAAACCCGTAGTCCCACATACCTACGGTAAAAGTTTTTAAGCTGATTTCTTCAACCTTGTTTGAAAAAAATAAATTTTATTTCACCAAATTTTAAATTTAATGTCTCCGTTGTAAATTGAAAATATTAATACTATGCATTTTACTACGGATTTGTCAGAATTCGAAAAGATAAAAAAATTATACCAATAATGATAACACGATGTGTTATTTGTCGAAATAATTACAAACTTGCAGTTTATACAGGTAAAATAAAATCATATACGTAACAATATTATAACAAAATGGTCTGTCTACACGTTTAAATGTGGTTCAAATAATTATGAATCGATCGAATAATAATACTACAAGTGCAACACTATGATAATTATATTTAATCGGATTTCAATTATATAAAATAGAATTAAAAATACTTTTGAAATCGCTCACCTATTTTTATTTTGTTCGATGGCATTGTTCGAACTAACGAACAACATATTATCAAAATTTCCAAAATCAAAGAGCTCCGTATCTTCATTATTTTTAACGATCTAGAGCCGCGACTGTAACAAAGGTTATTATTTACTACAACAACCGTGAACGTCTATGACGTTACGTAACTACACACTATGTATACATACACTAACTATACATACCATGGACGTATGTCGGACGACGTTATGTAAGGCAGGGGTGGCAAATTTTTTCTGACGTACTAAAAATTAACTTTTTTTTATTTATTTATTTATTTTTTTTTAGAGCATGCCGTTTTATTATGAAAAATATTATATACATATACATCGATGTTGTTTATTATTAAAAATAAAATAAAAATATTTTAATTTCTTGCGTGCTCTCAATTTTTTTTTTTTTGCATGCCGTTTCGGGCACAACGTACCATGGATTTTCCATCCCTGATGTAAGGGATGATTGGCACGGTTTTACGGTGCGGCGATCGCGCAGTTTCTCTCGTTTCGAAACAGAGACGGTGCAATGTTTGATCGGCGGATCACTACTGGCCTTCCAAAAAACTATTATATCAATATTATAACATGGTATTATGACGATGATGTCGTTATTGATGACTACGATTGGAAATAAGACCAGAAAACAAAATCAAAATCAAAACTACGCGATCGCATTATGTATCCGCTCGAGACGTATAATAATGATTATGGGAATGAATGACAAGTTTCGTCGAGATTACACGTACGACCGCCAGTGTTCGGATCAGATGACGGAAGTGTCATCTGGATAAAGATAGAGATGACTACACTTTATTTTATCTAAGATACGGACAAAAGACAATCAAATTCATACATAAAATTTCAGACATCAAATTAAATTCGCGTTACTAAAAGATAAACATATTTTATCCAGATAAATATGGAATGGTTTTATAAAAATGAATTTTAAATTTAACGATTACAAACAAATTAACCTTAATGCGCTGCAATGTCTGTATAATAACGGTTGTTTTCGTGTAAATTTATTACAATATGTTGTTTATCACTGAACATTAACTTCAAAAAACTATGAAATTAGGAATAACCAAGTCAATAGCATTATGAGAAATAATATTTATTATAGGTGTAATACGCTGTAAACCGTGTTATGTCACTTACAAGAAGCGTCTAAGACAAAGAAAATAAAATTCAGAAATTGTCTTAACCTTTCAAGATTCAAAAACAAATCCGACAAATTTCTATATTACACGCACGATCACGGGATGATACCTTCCGATGATGATAGTAATGACAACAACGACGACAACAACAACAACAACAATAACAATAATAATAACAATACGCTACGTGCCCTATCGTGTACGTACCTGACAATTTTTTTTATTATAAAGTCGTCGGCGATGGTTTATATTATATCGTTTATTATTGTACCGCAAACGGGTCCACTGCGGTGGACTTCAACCCTTTGGAACACGCGGTACCACTGCGAGCTGTTTTACGCGTAAATACACTTGTCCGGCTTCGCGAGCATGTTCGGACGTACACGCGACGGGGTCGTATATTTACAATTTAACTCGAAGGACTGACCGCCAGAGTGCTCTTCGAGAAAACAAAAATAAACGTTTGCGAATAATATTTTTATCGTAGCGACGGTCGTCGTGATAATATTTTTCCGTCGCCATGGACCGCCGCGGCGGATGGTGAGACGATCGGTCAGTCGGTCGTACGCGTAAATGATTATTTCCGCAACCCCGGTTGCGAGTTGTACGCATGGGGTAGGCAGGTACAAACTATCGAGCACCCCTTGAATCGGGAAAAGATAAGAAAATTGGCGCTAAAGCGAAATAATATTTGAACGTCCTATGTATCATTGACAATAGGCATATTGCTGTACAGTGAAAAATTTTTTTATCGATATTTACAGAATAAAAACGAAAAAAAAGTCGAACATTTCTCGTGCCTGTAATTAGAACAAAAAGTGTCAAAATGTTTATAAAATTTAATAGTGTATTCGTTTTTAAACCAATAAGAAAATTGTTCCCTGAGAAACCGGTAGCTTATGGGTGAATATCCAATGTCGTATTTCAAACGCTCATAAAAAATTAGTTTGATTTTCTGGTAAATTTTTTTTTCTGGAAAGGTTTTAAACATATGAAGAATCAGCTTGAGTTGAATTTTCAAATCTTGGATTTAAACAAAAACATTTTTATGAATTTCTAAATCAAAAAAAACTGCAAATTTTCGTAATTCTTATGTATTTTGTCTAAATTTTAAATTTAGACGCTTATAAAAAACAATTATAGGCTTCTATTCATTTTTTTTTTGATTTTCACTTGCAACAAGTTATGTAGAACATTGTATTAAATTTTTAAGTTTTTTTACTGATTGAAAACATTTTTATCGATAATAATAAAAAAACTCAAAAATGTATTATACCTATAAATAACTCAAAAAAAGTTAAAATATATTGAAAATTTTATTGTGTATAGAAAATGCTTAATATGAACATTTGGTAAAAATGGATCTAAAGTAATTTTTTTGATTTATAATAAAAAAAACGAGATCGAATTTGTCAAAAACCAATTTTGAGTAAAAATTCCCGTTTTTTCATAATTTTTTATTTTGTTTTTCCTGACGCTTTTATACCAATAGTAAGGATACAACTGAGTTCATAACAGTTTAAAATAAACGGTGCGGTTTGTTTCTCAAAATTTTTTTTTTCTTGATTGTTATATTTTGATTCTCTTAATAATTTATCACTATACAAAGTTAGTAAAGCTATAAAATACATACCTGAGGCCCTTAAAACAAACTTGTTTTTGAGGCCCTGAGGTGCGTCGAATCCCCTTTTAACCCTGCATCAGTCGCGCGTTCTACCATTGTAGTACAGTGATAATCAATTTAATTTTAGATGGTTTTAGAATTACCCAATGACAATGATAAACTAAATACCTTTTAACAACATTATATGATTGAAAACTGTAATGATTTTGGAGTTTATCTTTCAGTGTAGTTCCGTATATTGAGCAATCAAGTTTTATGTTCT
>JACXSJ010001361.1:0-45391 GCA_014851325.1 Pentalonia nigronervosa
GCACCTCGGCGGCGACCATAACTCGTCCGATCTCGCGCATTCCCACCACTAACCAGCCCGAGCATCGTCCATCGTACGCGGTCGTCATCACCTCCGACTACGCTGTTCGCCTCGTGGTGGGAGAAATTCACCTCGAGACGACGGAGCTCCGTCATTTGGATGCGCGAACGAGGTGCGTTCTCTCGCCGGACCGACTATATATACACACACACACAGACAGACACACACACACACACACACACACACATATACAGTAATCTCTCGTTATCCGCGGGGGTTATGTTCCAGTAAAGTTGTACGGATATCAAAACCACAGATTATGAGACCACAAAGCAATGTAAAAAGGGATGTTAGGTTTTATTTACATATACAATTAATTTTAAAAATCTTAATAAAGTTAATATTTTTTAAAATTATTTGATTAATTATTTTTTTTATTGTATGTGATATATTATGAATTATATATCATACATACATTGAAAAGAATAAAAAAACTTTCTGATAAATGCATGTTTTCTTTTGTTTTATACATCTTTGCGAACTTCTTCGTATGGCACCAGCAATTCTTGGATTCCTCTTTTAAACTTTAATGCTCTTTCAGTGAGTGGATCTGTCTCAAGAACTCATTCAATCAGTTGGTTTGCCAAAAAAAAAAATACCTCATTGATAGATTTAAAGGAAAATCCGGCTTTATATGTTTTTTTTCTTCCTCTTCATCATAGTTAGATTGCTTTGGTTCATTTTCAATTTTTTGCACGAGTATCAAAACGTTTTTCTCCTTTTTATTGAAATCTTAGGTTGAGAAGCCATTTAAAGACCATTTAATTTTCTAAAATAAATTATTTAGAGTTCATATAATAACAATAAAATGTTATCACATTGATACAATTTTATTGCTGACTCAACCACAGATAAAGAATCCGCGGATAACGAGGGATTACTGTATATATTTATATTTAGCTTTATCTTAAGTTCATCATTAGTATATTATTTGTACATTATTACTTAACCTAACCTAACTTATTCGAAGATAGCTATTTATTGCACCGTACACTGTTTACCATACATCTCAATTTGTATGATATTAGCTTATCTAATGAACGGACATACCCAGTTTTTGCACCAAAATGTAGACAAAATTATTCTTTATCAGAAAATGTAAGAACATGCATTTTAAAAAAAACTGGATATAGTTGGTTCTTGCATCGGACAATTCATTTGTGTTGTAATGTACTCCATCTCTAATTTTAACATTATTGAAATGTTTTCCTTCAATTTATAATAAGTAGATACTATTTTTTTATTATTCAATAATGATTAATGTCAGTACCCCTCAAGCAACATTTAACAAAACTAATTATTATTACAAACCTAAAAGTATACACAATTAAAATCAAAAAAATAATATACATACATTAAATGATACACATTATTCTTAACCTATCTACCTACATTATTTAATAAGAAAATATTAATTAATTTAATGTATTCTGTGAAAATTATATTATGTTTTTATTATTCAATATCCAAAAAATGATGAAATTTTAAAGAAATATAATACTTAACAATGTCAGTCAGAATTTTTTTATGTATGTAATTACTGTAAAAGTTAATCATTGAATATTTTTATCATGTATTTTGATGATCATTTCATGTGTTTCAATTTAAGAATTTTTATCCTTGATTGTTCATTATTTTATTATTCTAACAACTTAAAGTACATAAATAATTGTACATACTTGGTGCCCAGTTATTAACCTATAACATGTTTTAGTTTTTTGTTATTGTCTATGGGTAGAACACTTTTAGAAGACCAGCTGTCTAATACAAATCTTGAAAACAAAGTACACAGAGTAGTACCTATAAATTAAAATTATAACCATTTATGTAGAATCTTACTTATTTTCAATATATTAATACACATTTATAAAAGATAAGACATTATTTTTAAAATCTCTTTTCCATATTTTTAATTTGTTAAATAAATATCTTACAATAAATGAATATTTAAAAAAAAACTGTTAAAATGTACAATTGATTTATGGAATCAATGTAACATTTTTTATTGTATACAATATAATATTTAAGTAGGGATTTAAAGTCAACTATGATTATTCAAAATGATGCATGTAAAAATATCACTTTGTTTTTGTAAATGTTAATTATTAAGTATATCTTCAATATTACATTACATACATCTTCTTTAAACTAAAATAAACTTTAGTATACATAAAGCTTAATAAATAAAAATAATAAAATAGACTATTAAATAAAAATATATCATATATGTCTGGCATTATCTGTATATATTACAAGTATGTCTACATTTTAAATTATATAAAATTGAGTTAGAAAGAACATAAGTAAAATTAAATTATAATGAACAAAATAATTTACAATGGTATGATTAAAATATATAAATATTTTACTTTTGAAATTTCCCTCTTTGGACATATATTAAATTAATATGAAAATATTTTAATATACAGAAATATATAAAATACAAAATGAAATAAAATTTGATTTTCTAAAATAAATAAACGTTCCAAATATACTCTATAAAATACTCATAAAATTCATAACATAAATTAAATTAACGCTTATCAAAATAAAAATAAAATTAGTACTCAGAGTTAGGTTTATATGATTATAAAATCGCATTAATATTATTTATAGAATATATTTTACTCAATAAATATAGATATAAGGAATTTTTTAATTTTTTTGTATATATATAAAAAAAATAAAAGTATATATGACAACAAAATCAAGTATCACTTGAGTTGGTGTTACATTGGAATGATTTCATAATTTATTTTGACTAAATATTAATAGTTATGAAGTTTAAAATGTAATGGCGGCTAAGATGAATTAGGAATACAGTAAAATATACACAACTAAAAACCAAAGAGAAATTAAAATAAAGTTTGAGTTATCAAGGACTTTCCATAAGAATATGGAAAAATATTGATCTCATGTGTTAGATTTTTCTACATTTAAATTGCAGTAGTTTCACTGCTTAATAAACACTTTTATTTTTTATTTTAACAGAAACAAATAATAATTATTATTACATAATTTATAAATTATCATGGCTACAATAAATATATTTGACTAGATAAATTATTATCATGATTTTATTGCATTAAATAACCACCCTTTAACCCTACCATAATTAAAAATTTTTATTTTTTTTAAATTACTTTTAAAAATTATTGCTATGCCTAACTCTGATGGTACTCCATTGACTGACTAATTCTAGTTGACTAATTAAATTGACTAATGGTGACTTTTTTTATGATAAAACACTATTATTATCAGTATTTACACCACCATTCCCTGTGCTACTATTTTGAACTTGTTGATGGTGATTTTGTACACTTCCACCACTAGATGATACAGGTGTTAATCCTGTGCCACCATCCATGAGAGAATCAAAATTCAATACTACTACACCCGTAGAGCCATTTCCTTTCTTGCTATTACCAAAATTACCATTGTTAAGTTGTAATAGTGTAGTGGGTCGTCTTTTATGTGGCTGTTGCATTACAGAAGTTGGAATAATATTTATGTTATCCTTGGTATCAATATCATTTTGTATTATAGAATTATCTTCATGCTTTATTATAATGTCATCAACATTATTACTATCATTATCACTGATCACTACGTTTGTACTAATGTTTTGTTGTAAAGGATTTCCCTTAATTGATGACAAATGATTACTTAATAAAATAGGTTTTGTTTCAGAAATTTCATTTGAATCTAATATTGCAGTGGCATGATTTAATGTAGTAACGGAATTTGACAACTGCACATTGTTCATATTTACAGCACACTTATGCTGAGCTAACATCTGTTGTAGATCAGTTTTTTGTTGACGAAGGCCTTGGATTTCTACTTGTAACCTTAACCTTTTATCTTCTAACTGGCCAGTTTCCTAAACAAACATATAATATGAAAAAGTTAATAAAGAACATAAATACAATATTAAGATAATTTTATAGAAAAAATTAGTTATAAGCCAAAAAGTTTTGTTATAGAAATATGAATATTCTAGGAATGTGAAAATGAACATAATAATCAATTAAAATGTATTCTTGTAAATTAGCAAGAACATAACAAATTTAAATATTTTTTTCTTGTTTGTTGATATGAAAATAAATATACTTAAATAATTTAAATTATAGAAGAAATTATGCTTATATTTCCATTTTATAACTTCCAAAATAAAAATATTGAAAAATGAACTTAACATTAAGTTATAATGATTTAAGTTAACATTAACCTAGAACCCATACAGATAATGTATTGACATAAAAAATAAATAAATAAATAAACAAGTGATATCTTATTTAAAACATAATACTTTGCAGTATACCTCTAAGAGTTCATTTGTATGATCCATTCTGCGTTTACGACAACGAGCTGCCGCCTGCTTATTACGTTCTCTTCGGACCTGTCGACGTTGTTCTTCTTCAGCTGACATCTAAAAAATATTGAGTATAAATAAATAAGCTTAAGTACACTAAATATCAATGAAGCTATGGGATATTTGTTAAAATATTAGTTTAAAAAAATATTTCATATTGTATAACCAAATAATATAAGATACATAATCTTAAAAATTAAATAAAGTAGATTTTAACTCACAATTTTGTTGTCTTTATTATTAGTTCGACGACCACCACCTGAACTGGCCGTACCATTCTTTAATTCATTTTTATTATTACTTTTTGAACTTGATTTGTTATTTTTAGTATTTTGTTTCCGTGTAATTTTGCTGGAAGTCGTATCGCTACTGTCTGTTCCATCATCAGCTGCAGAGTCATAATCATCATCACCATCTTCGTCATCAGTGAACTGTCGTTTTGTTATACTACGTGCTTTATTATTAGGTCTTTGGGTAACTACTACTCCTTGCCAGTGTGAAGATGATGCTGAAGTAGATGAACCTTTTGCATTAAATATAGAGCTTGAACCAGAATTGTTGTTATTTAATAAGATTGTTGTACCTATGTAAAGAAAAATGTATTAATTCACTAATTAATATAATACTAAACAAGTATAAATAAAACATTTTTGTAAGATCATATACCTGATGATTGTTGAACATTAGGATTGCTGGAATTGATTTGCAATACTAGTGGTGGCACAAAACCAGCCTGCCTTGATGTAGCCGTTGAAAAAGAATTATTATAATCATTACGCTGTTGTTGGTTTAAACTGTTTTGATTTAAAATTTGATGGCTTTGTATACTATTGAGACTAATTTGTTGATTATTTAGGCTTTGAAGACTTATTGATTGATTGCCTAGATTTTGTATATTAACACATTCTTGTAAATCAGTAGGATCAGTAGCACCTAAAGTTGATGTATTTATAGTAGAACATGAAGAAGACACCAGGTGATGAAGATCAGAAGCTGCAGCTGCAAAGTTTTCAGGTGGACCAGGTGACAAACTAGCTATGTCAGCAGCTATGGTACGAAGTGTAGTTGGTGTTAAAGTTGGTGTTGTACGTGTAGGTATACCACCACAATTAAGACCATCCAACTAGAGAAAAAAAATTTAAAAAATTAGATGTGTTTGTTATATACTAACTACTAATAATTATATTTACAACTTATTTGTATTATACAAAACTTTTAAAACATTAAATTTGAATAAAAAAAATTTCAAAATCATAATTTCATACTCAAAATTAAGTTAAGTGCAATGTTTGATCAAAATGTTGTATAATAATCCTACATTCAATTAAAACTTTAAAAAAAAAAAATTTAAAAACCATAGGACAACAAAATGTAATTTATTACAAAATATTTATTTTCATTAAAAAAATATCATCTATGTAATTAAAATAAAGTCATTTATATTATTATTTATGATTTAAATGTATTTTTAAATTCATTAGTATTTATTATTTAAGTAATTTTATTATTATACACTCGATAATTTAATATCTCAATTCCGAGGTTTAGAAATTTTAAGCCCATTATGTTATTGTTTGTGTAAGGAGATATAACAATACACATTATCATATTATCACATTACACATATTTAGTTTTTATAATTTTATGTTTTATATTATTGCGGTTTTTTTTTTATAAAATAATTATTTATTTTACACTTTAAAAAAATTGAAAAAATTGTGAAATTTGAAAGTTAATTTAAATTATGGTACTAATTTTTTTTTTTTTTTTAAATGAGTATATCCATTGAAAAAAATATATCGTTGAGTACCGCCTCGGTGGTTCTGATAAAATTAAAATTGCGTAGTTCATATTGTGCTACAATTAAAACAATATTATATTTGAAAATATGTATTTCCCTTTATTACAAACAATAGCCAGAATAAATAATACAGATAGGCTGATAAGTTGATAATATCGACAGTTTCCAGTTATCTTTTTATTTACAATTATATTATAATAATAAAATGTATGGATAATTTTTTAAATAAAAATTAAAAAAATTATGAATTTTTTTAACTGCGTGTTTTTTTTTTTTGATAAAAATAAATTTCACGTTTAATTTTTTTTTTTTAATTCCAAAAAAAATAATCTCCATATAGTGACCTCACCATACATAGTAAAATATCTACCTAGGTACCCAAATCATTTATAATTTCCCAGCAAAATATATTGCTTATGTATACTATTAGTCACAATAATCACAATAAACAAATGAATTATAGGTACCTTTACTCATTATTATTATTATTATTATTATTATTTACTTATAAACTTATTAATATATTTTATGTTTACTAAAAATTAACAAAACTTGGGGAAGGTGGGAGGAAAAATAGCACTGTTAAATAATTATACTTCTGCATATTACTTTTACAAAAAAAAATATGTATGTACATCACTGTGCCTTTGAATTGAACGCCCGCGAAAAATTAAATTCTATTAAGCTTTATGGATCCACTCGCGGGACTACTGTAGCCCACTACTCCCAGAATCGGGATCGTTAACGAACGTAATCGAACATACCGCTTTTATAGTGAATAACTAACTGATTAAAATATTTAAAACGCATATAATATCAACCTTGTGCATGTCGCTAAGGAACGATGACGTCGAGGAGGACGGCCGTTTGGTCAAGTCGTCGTTTAACGTGGTGTAAATACTGTAGCTGGCGTCCAACTGCATGATTTGCCAGCTACACGTGCACGCGCCAACGGGGTCCAGACAATCGTGACAAACGGACGCGTTCAAATCGCTGTAGATATCGGACGAAGGTACCATTTGTGCGGGTTGAAGCATAATATTTTAAAAATTAATCGACAAAAATTCGTGTTCGTTTTCTCGACCACCGCCGAGTACGGTTAATAAGCGCGTCGTTGTATTAGGCGGGAAAATCCAAAAGCTGCGCGGAATCAGACGGACGGAGACCACGATACAATTGCACACCGGTGTAGTGTCGACGCGGAAGACGAAAGATACAGCAATCGACAACCGAGTCGAGACTTTAAGAGTGTACTGAATGACTAAAAAACGTCCCGCGTAGTATACTGTTGTTGTGACGTAGTGGGTGACGGGTGCAGGCAATACGAGATACTTCGGGCGGAGTGGGAAAACCATAAAGCGGGCTTGCGCGATAGCCACGTTTCGGGGACGGGTGAGGAGAGCACAGTATGTATGTATCGGTGGTGACGATATTGGTGAATGGAACTTTGCGTACGTTCGACGGCCACTATCCGCTTCCACTACTACCATTAAAACGATACCGCCAACACTTGGTCCGCCGCCGATGACGCGCCCAGTAAATCCGGACAGCCACAGCAGCGTGACTCATCGGCAAACGGATTTACGTCACGACGACACGATTCACGATCGTCCGTAGTCTTGTACTGCAGATATGCATATTATAATTATAATATAATATAAATTATTTTAAAATACGGGTAACCGCCGCCGCTAACCACCCATAGTCGGCGATAATATTTTTTTCTTAGTATCCTCGGAATCGTGTATGAGTCAATAATGATTAGTATTATCCGATTAATAATATTACCATCGCGGGTGGTGTCCACACATACATGCACGATAAACCGGTAGTAATAATAATAATAATAATGACATGATCAACAATTGTATATTTTAAATGCAAATATTATAAAATATATAATTTTTTTTAATTATTACACAACACTTAATTTTACTTATATAACATTATGTAACTTTTCTTTTGATAATTTTTTTTTTTTAATTGTATGGGGAATACGTATATATAGAATTCATAACGTGGTCTGTATTAAAATATCATTAGGATTGATCGAATGCTGAAGGGTACACTATTTTGACAAGCCTTGTAATAATATAGTATATCAGGTTTAATATTATTGCAGCAATTGCCGGTTTTTTAAGAGTTTTTTTTATCCGTGTTTATCCATAGTCTTTTGATCTGTATAAATGTAGTTTAACATAACCAAAAATATTTTTCAATGATTATACTCAAAATGTTGACAATTTAATTAAGACTAAATGTAAGAATCATATACTACAAGTACAGACAAGATATTAAAAATATTTGAATGTTGGCTTTTGTCAGTATTTTACGTAAAATAAAACGAATGAAAAAAAAAATACTCGAGGAAGCATAGAATGTGATTCCTGATAAATGATTAGTGAAGTGACTCATGATCGGAGAATAATAAATTTATTTTGAGGGACTGAAGCATTGGGTCTATTTTTTTCGAATCATGGAAAAAATGACGAAAAAAAACCAAAACATAAAAAAACCAAAGGAAAAAAGACCACGGAAAAAAAACCATGAAAATAAAAACCAAATTTTTATATTTTACTATTATGTCATATTTTATAAAATATATTAATTTTAATACTGATTACTTATATCATGAAATTAATAAATAATAGTAGGAAATAAATTAAATACGGAACATATAAAAAATAATTCAAAATAATTGTATAATATTATATAAAATTAATTAAATTACATTTTAAAAAGCGTGCTGATAATTTTCCGTTTCCAAACATATTTCAATAGAACGCAATACAATTTAATTTCATCTATAATTTATGTACATTAACTAAGGACAAAAAATAAATAAAAATCAATAATCGTAACTATGTACTGGTAACTAAAGGACAGACGGACGATAATATATGTTTAGAATCCTAATATTTGGTTAGTCCAATAAAGTATTTCAAATAAAATTTGATGTGTCAAATAGAGTAAAAATAATAAAAATTTTCGAAAAAAGTCAAAAAAGCTGTTAATACCTTATTGTATAAAAAATGGCTATTAAAAAGTTTTCAATGTCACTTGCCCCATTATTATAAGGTTAACATAATTTTTTTTAACTGAATTTGTATTTTTTTTTTTACACAGATTTCTGTTGTTTTATTGTGGTATTACTAGTTGAATTTAAGCTAACTTATTTTCATCAACTCCCATTTCTAGCCTTATTTTACTAACAATAGTCCAAATTGTTGGGTGTGTTTACCCAAATAATTTAAATATTCAAAATGTACAAACGAAAATCAATTGAATTATTGATATAAATTTTTAATTAAAAAATTAAAACTACTTATAAAATATGATATAATACCTAGCAAAATATAAAAAATTGGTTTTTATTTCCATGGTTTTTTACCTCTGGTTTTTTTTTTTTAGTTGTATTCCTTGGTTTTTTTCTGTCTACCATTATTTTCATAAGCTTAATTATTTATATGGGTAAAAATATAAAATATACTTAACTATATTATACTTTATATTAAAAATTATAATTAAATGTAGGAGGGCAATTTTTTATATTTGGAGGACATAGTCTCATAAGGTTTTCTGTATCTCCACCAGTCCGCTGGGTTACCCATGCCCCCTGGATCCGTCTCTGTGCCAAGTTACATACAAAATGTATTCATTTAATGGTTTACTAAAATATAATATGGATCACTAAATCATACATGCAACCATTAGCTCATACTATTGATTCATTAAATGTTTATATATTGTAGGCTCACAAACCACCTACGCTCAGAATCGTTTTTCATGTATTATGTTGACACGTGTATTACAAATAACAATGATCTTATTCAATTTTGAGACACCCTCAACGACTATAGATATAACAGAGCAACTTCCCGGGTTATTTTTTTTTTTATTCTTTGTTTATTTCGAAAGTATATTCAAAATTATTTAATGTTGACCAATTCTAACTAAACCAGCTGGATCCAATTGTCTACATGACAACAACCTCAAAATTGAAGATAGAAGCATTTTTACTGTTCTTGAGGGCTAAGGGTATACATCGGGCATACAGAAAAAAACATTATTATTGTATTAAAACCAATACATTCGCCGCTTTGCTAGGAACCTAAAATACGAAAATGTTATGGTGGTAGATATTTTGTTAGGACTTATAAGATGTTCGACCATTAAAAACTATCATGTTATATTTTAAAACAGGATTAATTGTAAGTATTCTAAAAAAAGGTTAGGACCTAATTGTACAGACTATTAAAAAAATACCAAAACTTATTATAAATATGTATTTTTGAAATTTTTTAATTGATAGTTTAACAACTTATGAAGAACCTTATATTAAATTGTCAAGATTTTTACCGAACAAAAAAAAATTATCGACATTTACAGAAAAAAATGAAAAATGTTAATGTCTAAATGCCAAAAAAGTTAAAATATTTTTATAGTTTCATGTTGTTTAGAAAATTCATACATTAGAATTTGGTAAAAATTATTTTAAGTATCTATGGTTATTCGTTTTTGAGTTACACAAAAAAACAAAATTGATTTCACAAAAAAAAATACCAACCAGATCTAATTTTTTTTATCAAAATCTATCCTTTAAGTTGAAAATTAAAGCATTTTAACTGCCCCAAAAAATTACGATATATTAACATGGTAGGATTTATGTTGATATTTTGAATTTTTAAAAATAATAATTATAAAATTAAAAAAGTACCTAAATTAATTTTTTTTTTTAATTAAAAAAATACAATTATGCCTACTTACGAAGTGAAAACAACAATATTAATTTAAACAAAGTTCTACTAGAAACATCTATTCACATCTTCATTATTATAAAAAGTTAAGTCAAAAATACTAGTTTTAATACTCAAAAGTACCAATTATAAATTCGTGAACAGAATTATTTCCGATATTTTTTCTCACTAATATAAATTTCGTAATTACGAACGGCATTTGATTATTTTCATAAACATTGTATATATTGAATAAGGTTCAACTTAGGTTATAATACAATAAGGTTCAAATTTTTTTATTTATATTATATTATAAATGATGAGTATTTTTGTTATACCCGTGTACAGTGTCATCTGTTATCGGCTCAATATGATTGAAAAAAATATTTAAATATTATTAAAATAAATTTTATTCGTAAGAGATATCACCTTTTTTACACAGATTGATTATTTAATATAGAAAATTATTGTAATATTTTTAGATAGTTTATCGTAATTTATCACCAATGATAAAGTTATCTTATCGGTGCAAATACCTATTTACTAAATACATATACATTTATATCAAAACACAATGCCATGAACTCCTGGCTTAATTGTTAAAAAAAAAAATTCAAATATATACGAATACAAAATATTAATTTATAAAAGAAATATAAAAATATTTAAACAGTTTTTAAACAGCAAATGAAAAAATTTATTGTACGCAGATAGTTAAATATATGGTAATAATATAATTACTTTAGTCTTCCGGGGATCAACTAATAAGTAAGTAGAAAAATATTTACGGAGAACACAACCAGGCCCTGATCTACGCATATGCGGTGCACAAACACAAGGCCCCCAATATTATATAGCCCCTTATACCAAAAATCTTATACTTTATACCAAAAAAAAATATAAATATTTATCGACGCACGAGTATTGTAGTAGGTATAATGAATAATAATAAATAATAAAATAATAATAATAATAATAAATAATAATTGATAATATAATAAATGCGATGTTTTTAGTAAAAATTAATTCAACCTACTGTATTTACCAATAATAGGAATTTAAATTACTATGACAGCAATATAAGTGTATAATAAAATATATACTTAGTAATAGTAGGCTGACAGACCAACTCCGATATAAGAATCGATTTTCGTCTATGCAATGATTTATCATTGAATTCAAATTTTATATCATATCAATTATAGTAACCTATATACTTTTTTACTTTGTGACCTCTTACTCAATAATAATCAATGATGAGGTACACCGCACACTTAACAATCACCGTTCAGCAGAGCGGTTAGCGGTTACTTGCCACTTTTTTATTCGTAATTTTTTCATGGAAAAATAAGATAAAAAAAATATTGGTTGTAATCAAATTTATTAAGTTCATTGGTAGAGACGTAAATATTTGTTGATTAGGAAGACAATTTGTTTTAAGACCTTTTATTTATTTTAAATGCTTATTTTAGACTAAAACAGTAAAAGATATTTAAGGCTGTAATTGAAAACAAATTTCGGGGGAGAGGGGTCTAAATATTTTTAATAATTTTATTATTAATACAATTATAGTCATTAAACAAAATCTAATGCTAAAATATATCTACTTTTAAAAAATACGGGGGGGGGGAGTTTGGACCCCAGTTACGGCCTTGAATATATTAAAATGAGCAAATAGTAAAACAATAAAAGTTTACTTAATTCAAGTTTTAACTACTTAGTTTAATTTGATGAAAAAATTTCTCGATAAAAATTAATCAACTTGTTTATCTAGAACTACTACAATAACAGTCTTTCTACAAAACAAAACAATAAACCAAAATATGGTATTATGTATTATTAATTTTTAAAAAGCCACACATAAAAATGTACTATATAAATCTGGTGTAACAGTTATTTCAGACTAGAATGGTCAGTTTAACTCGTAGAGAAAGTTTTCGTAATACCCATTAGCCAGTGGCGTTGGTGACAGGTTAATATGGTGATGGGAAATACCATTATGACGAATTCTTATTATTGACGTCACGGGACTCTTCTCCCACCATTAAGAGTATTTTATTAACTTAAATAACTCAACAATAATACAACTAAATCAATATTAAATAATTAAAACTAAAATAATATTTTAATTTTTACAAACAAACAAAAAAATATTTAGAATTTAAGCCCAATGTTATTAAAATTTAACTATTTAATATTTAGAAGTTACTAAAAATACTATACATTATTTTATCAAAGCATTTTTTTTTTAAGAGGATTTCTTTTTGCTCTCTGACTCATGCACAACAGCATAGACAAAACCCATTCATACAAAACTGTTTTTTTTTTCAATTAGGTATTTTAAAACAAAAACACCTATAATAAAAATTATGAAAAATAATATTTTCGATTGATGACCTATCATTTATCTAAATATTAGCTCAAAAAATGAAATAGGTATTTATTTCAATACACAAAATATTTTTATTTTTTAAGTCACTTTAAAGTAAAATAATAAATAAAATACAAAACCAATATGTCAAACCCTTAAAAATATTATCTTCTATAATTTATGTAATAAGAGATTTTACTCTAAAATTAATCAAACCATGAAAAAAATTGTGTATGTTTTGAGCATTTGAGAAAAAAAATAGCGTACTGTAAAGGACGTAATGGATTTAACTAACCTAATATTTATCCATATTAATTTCCACTTAATAATAGTTAGTGTAATAATAATACAATTTAGTGTAAATAATAGAATAATAGTGTTAATAATACAATTTCTTATTGTAATCTGTAATCATCAACATGAGTGAATTTAGCAAATAATCCTGCCCAAAATAGTGTCAATACTGAAATACTATTGAAAAAAAATGTAGTATGAATTGTTAACTTAATTTTAAATTAAAATAACGTTCAAATTTTAATAATGTGTAAAAGTACAGATTCAGGCATATATAAACTCATAGAGTTATGATTAATACTTAAAATAATTTGTTTCAATATTGAGTAGACCCCAAGGTTTATTTTAACAAAATAGCAAGATAGGTACAACTGAAAAATAATCAACAATGGAATTTTAGACTAATTTAATTTTTATCTATAAAACTCTAATAAATTGGAGGGATGAATATTTTATTATTTTAGTGCATACACAATATTGTAAATGAACCTTTGAAACTGAGCAGCTAAGCGAATTAACTACAACAATTCATAAGCTTAGTTTGAAAATTATACTTTACAACTGTTCTTTATTTATAAAATATAGGTATGTTATTGTTAATTTTAAAAATTCTTATGGAGAAAACGTTGTGTACAAATTGTACTTGAACAAAACATGCATATTAAATAAGTAGATACATATTATAAATACTATATTAAGAGTTTGTTCACTTGTAAATTTAAAGATATTTTCCTTATAATATTTTATAATAAAGTGTAAACAATACCATAAAATAAAAGCTTTTATTAAATTTAATATTTAAAAAAATATTGAATGTAGTTTACATTATATTTGTGACTAGTTAGAAGTTATGATAGATTTAAGTAATTTAATGAGGAACAATGTCAAGGTGATACAATGTAACATGTTTTATTGAACTAAGGTTTCATTACCACCATACAAAAAACCATAAAAGTAAAAGTAAATAAATTGTTCTGGGATAATGCTCTCAAACAATATAATATAGTATAGTATAATATTTGAAATGTTAAATCATAAATATTATGTTCTTTTTGAAAGATTATATTACTTAAGTTCTCTTTTTATTTGATAAAAAATAATGTAGTTACATATAATACTAAGCATTGGAGATGGGAATTATTCGAATAGTTCTAACGTAAATAATTCAAATATTCGAATATTTGAACATTCGAATATCAGTATTCGATGCTACAATACAATAACGTAACATAGTGAAAATTTTTTGTTTAAGTTTTTGTGCAACACAAAACGTTTAATAATAATATTATACGGCTTATGGGGCATAAAGGCCTATGAGAAGTGGACTCGAAGCTAGCAATATTTACTATTTAACAGGGCAATTAAAATACAAAAATAAAAATTGTGCAAAATACTCGAATATCATAATTAAATTATTATTAATAATAATGTATAAGTTACAACAAAAAAACGAGATATCGGCAATAACAAGTAAAATAAAGCTAACTACGAACAGGTACCTGCAAGATAAGAACTATTTTCGTATTTAGGTCGATTAATCATTGACATACATTATCTTTATCTTTAGTTGTGTAGATATGGATTACTTATTAATAATAAATAGGTATTGTAGCATCGAATACTGATATTCGAATGTTCGAATATTCGAATATACATTACATTACTACTAAACATATTATTAACACAACCAATATTTGAAAACTTTTCAACAGTTAAATTTATATGTAATAACAATATGTACATTTTAATACTAAACACAAATAAATACCCAAGAAATAAGAAGAAACAATAAAAAATAAAAATAAATAATATTTTTTCTATATATTTATTTGTATTGAATTATATTGTTATGAATAAAGATGAATATGTGACCAATACAATAAATTATACTTACTGAACTTATTAAATTTAATAATTTAAATGTAACTAAACGAGGGTTAAAAAAATAAAAATAAAAATGCTAAATATAATCCTATTTCAAAATTAGCTATTAACAATACACAAAGAATTTGGTTTTTAGATTTATCAACATATAATACCAAAACAAATATTATTTATAATTATTAATTTGAAATATTATTTTTCAAAACTTGAATTTATGTTATGTTTATTTATTATGATATGATATGAGTTTCTAGAATCGTAAAACAAACCTACAGGAAAAATAAACCACAGAAAAGAATTTATACAAAACAAAAATACCCACCCAAAAAAAAGTTACCCTGGAGGAAAACACATGACTGTTTTATTGTTTGATTTTTGTTTTAGTAAACAATTTAACAAATTAATTATAACATTCTTATTAAATATAACTTTAATTTTAAATTATTTTTTTGAATCCATGCAACAAGCAACTTATATATAAATGTATAAGTATGTAGGTTCCACAAAATTAATTATTTGTACTTTGCTAAACTAGTCAATATGTCCTCACTGTGATCAATAATTTAGTAATAAAATATAATTTATTAAAAGGTATGGAACGTACACTAGTATAATACTTGGCAAAATAATTGTTTTACATCTGAAGTTCTAAAATGTGTGTTTTCATTTTTATATTTTTTACTTAGTAAATATTTATTTAACTTTTTATGTTTAATATTATTTAATTAATCATAATCATAAATATAAAGATTACAACTTTAAATAAAAATGACAAATTATGTTTTAATGGCTATTTTTTATGTAGTTAGCATACTTAAATATATTATAGAAGGTACAATTCTATGTCACTTACATGGGCATTTTTACAGGGTGTTTTTATTTTACCAACTACCGAGAAACGTCCCTAGAAATATTATGTTGCAGTTATTCAAATATTAATAAATATAAAACTTTTTTATTGATCCAAAAACAAAATAGTATAAAATATTTTTGGCTTTCTCACACTCTTAGATGATAATAATAATAGGCTAAATTAAACTAAATTAATTAAAATTAGGTCTGTTTTTAAAATAGTATGTATCAATCTGTCACCAGTTTTTTTTTACTTATATGTTGCATAAAAAAAAACTAAAATGGATTGTGAATGGAATAAGGTTGAAAACCACTGATAGACAATATGCATAAATATACACATATCAAAATGTGTATCATCTTACATTTGTTCTGTATTATTATTTGAATCTTATCTTATTTAACTACTTTTTATAACTTTTCTAAAAGTATAATAATAATTTTTCAACTTGTAACAAATATGAGAGCTGAAACAGGGTATTTGAATATTTTCTCCATCAGATATTTTAGTGGTATTTAACATTTACCATCTGAATCAATATATTTATATATATTTTTTTAGGGACTTGAATAAATACATAATAATAAGTTGGAAAATAGGTTCTTTAGTTTTACCCAAAATAAACAATAAACTATCATCAGCCAATTAAGTTACTTATGTAAAAGATTTTCAATTGAAAATATTTTGAATTTTTTAATTTCCATGAGCTACCTTATTAAAATAAATTAATATTACCTGATGAGGTTTTTTTTGAACTTTATTATTTAATTTTGTATTTTTAATATTTATGCTAGTAAATTTAGTACTAATATTAGTAAAACGTTCAAATTTGAATTATATGTATATACATATAATAATTTAACCATTTGTATATATTTATTGATTAACATTGTAATTTAATATTTTTACTTTTAACTTTTAGTCTGGGAAGAAATTGTCCTGTTTAGGGGGGGGAGGGAGGTATATTCATAAAAATGAGGAGTAGGCACTGGTGGAAACGTCCTAGATTCCTGAAGCAGTCTTATTTCATCGTCAGATCTGTATATTACCTAACCTCCGAAATACCAGCCATTAAGCCACTAATAAAATTACATATTGTACTATATTTCCAGTTTATTTTAATATACGTTAAATTGTACTCTGTATAACTATAACCTATAAGTATCTTGTTAAATTTAACATCAAAATTTTTTTGTGTTCCCCCATTTAGTATTTACCAATCACTGATATATTGTATCATAAATAAATAACGTCCATATAACATTAAATCATTAATTTTTCTATTTTAAATAAAAAATTAAAAAAAATTCCCATTCTTTAAGTTTATTCCTTGGAATAGGGATTCCATTAGGACTATATTTCTCTTGAATTATTTTAAAATAGGGACGATAGTAAAATTACCTTGATATTTGATAATAAATATTATATATTTACTAGCATTATAATTACTTCTTTAAAAAAAAATATAATTTTAGAATATTACTTACGGCCAAGATGGTGGTAGCCACGGATGTAATAGTTGAACTATTACTGTTTGACATAATTGAAGGAATAGAAATTGCAGGTGGTGGAGGAGGTAAAACAATTGAACCAGATGATGAGATTGTTTGATGTAACAAATTTGAAGAATTTTGTTGTTGTCGATTTGAAAACATTGTTGATGAATTTTTATGTTCAGATGAAATAATACAATGAACTGTAAAAGAAAAATACTTGTAAAATTATTTTATACAACTAGAAGGAGACTAATTTATTTTAAGGAATCAAATTAAAATAATTTTAATTTTGAATAGAATAATTCAATAATAATAGAAATAATATGACAGTATGATACCCGTCTGTCATCTACTTCATATAGTCATATCTGGCAAATTTATAATTGAACTATTAAAGATATTTCTTAATTGATAACGGCCGACAACCGTGTTATCACTATAACATTTTAATATTATATTATTTATATATGTATATTATATTCAATTAAAAAAAAAATATATAAAACTGAGGCTTAGAAATTGCGTTACTTTTCTGCTTTACTATAACATTATAATTTATAATATCATGTACCGAATGCCGTGCATGAATTTAATATAAGAAGCTCTGATATAAAACATAGACTCATTTGGACACAAATATTTAATCAGAAA
The DNA here is from genome assembly GCA_014851325.1 of Pentalonia nigronervosa. Taxonomy (NCBI): domain Eukaryota; kingdom Metazoa; phylum Arthropoda; class Insecta; order Hemiptera; family Aphididae; genus Pentalonia; species Pentalonia nigronervosa. Next base: position 18,519 of record JACXSJ010001361.1, read on the forward strand.
TTAAGTTCAAACTCTTGCGCATGCACGGATAAGACAAGTGAGTCATTTGTGAAAAAAATAAGATAAGTAGCTAAGTAGGTACGTACCTCTATCTATACTGAGGTAAGACTTTTGTCAACAAATCGAAAAAAAAATTGTACTGAATGTTGATTTACGGCGTACTTAAGCGCCCAGTGAATATCTGATTCTGCGTTGTTGAGGTGCCGGGCACTCAGACGAGTCGGTAGTCAAGAAAATTTGACGTTCATGAAAAAATGAGAAAAAAAAAAATTAGAACCAAAAAGAAAACGCGATAATAGTATTGAGCGGACCGCGGACGAGATGTTTTGCTGATGACTCATCGCCGGCACTCTGTAGTGGGGCAACGATTTTTGGGTGGTAGCTGTTTGAACGATGTTAGAATAAGTGGGGTGAGAGTGACGTGTACGGTTGTATCGCAACGAGTATTGTTGTTGTTGTAGTAGTAATAGTAATAGTAGTAGTAGTAGTAGTAGAAGTAGTAGTAGTAGTAGTAGTAGTAGTAGTAGTAGTAGTGGTAGTGGTAGTAGTAGTAGTTTTAGTAGTAGTAGTAGTAGTAGTAGTAGTTTTAGTAGTAGTAGTAGTAGTAGTAGTAGAGTAGTAGTAGTAGTAGTATAATATTATATACTGTTGATGGTTATTATATGCTTATATGCGTCATAGCTCGCGCAATACTTCGGAGTGGAATTACGATATAATGACGACGAAGGGGGCTCGCGAATCTAGAGAATAGTTTGTTAGCTGTGTCTATAAAACAAATAAAATAAGAGACCACTAAACGAGTTCAAGTCGACAAGTGGTCTAAAATAAAAACTTATATTATAAACACACGTGATATGTCAATATATATTATTTTAATTTTTAATATTATTTAGTACCTCCATTGGTATAATTTAATAACCTATGGCTAATGGGTATAAATCTTAAATTATTTACTAATAATACACGATCTAAGGTACAAACTATATTATATTATAACTATTCTGTGATATATCAGGTAAATCTACGTATACGTGGATATGACGTAAATGTATGCCCATTATAGACCTATGTATATGAATATTATTGTGTGTGACTATATTTTATCATGTATAAAATATAATGCAATTCGCAATATTACAATAATCTGTTGTTATATTGAAAAGATTAAATTATTTATCTACATTCATGTTTTTGATACCTACGTTTACAGTTCACCCATAACTATAACTTCATGCCTACTTTTCTTAATTGCAATAATAATAATAATAATCATATTTAATTTTAATTTAAAATATTGCTATAAGCTAAGCTTGTGTTGGGCATAGAATTACTCTATGTGCTAAGGGAGTAGTTCTCATCAATTAATTTATATAGATTTTATTTTACATATGATAATATAATATTATAATACAATAAGTAAATAAAATAAAAATACAAATATAATATTGTAATACATTAAGTACACAAGATAGGAATAAAAATAAAATATAGTATGTGTGTTTAGATTTACTTAATTCAGTATTTAAATATATAATGTTAAAATTATAATTATTGATTAAATAATAGATAGATCCAAAAGCCTAACATATCTTTAGAAAGATCTCAAATTATAAAAATTGTTTATATTAATATTTAATGTTTGACATAAAATCAAACCTTTATATAAAACACTTCTGTTAGATCAAAAACTTTATTGCAATATGGTAATTGGTAATCATATATTAATATTATTTTGAAATCTTGTTTCATATTCATGGTCAAAAATGGTAGTTAAATGTTTATACCTATAAAGTTTAGTTAGAGTAGATATTTTAAAAATAAATTTAAAATCATCAACCTAAAGTTCCTTATAAAATAAAATGGTGTTGGTTTGCATAGATAAATTCAATAAATATTTAATAATGCAATTTGTAGTAACTATTAATCTAGATAATTGATTGTTAAAAGTTCTTCCCCATATTGAAATATCTGAAATTACTAGACTGAAATTACTAACTGATTTTACTAGAAATAAATAAATCATTCTTTTAAATAATTTATTGAAAACATTTTTTACTTTTTTTTACACAGAAGAGTTTAAACATAATATTATTAATATAATTAATATGACTATCCCATTTAAGTCTATAATTTATAATTAGACCAAGATATTTTAATTTTTTCACATTTTTAAGTTCAAGACATTGTGGCCCACATATACTACTTAAAATTGAACTACATTTTTAAAAAATGACTTTTAAACTTTTTTTAATTTAAAATATTATACTCTTGTGGATTAAAACATATATATTTTGATTAAATAAATTTAGCTTTAAATTGTTCTTACTAAACCAAAGGTTTATATTTCTCAATGTTTTATTTGCTTCATAATACAAATTTTCCAGTTGGTGCCAATGATTTATTAAAAAAATGTAGTGAATAAATGTTTGGCATAAAAAAAATTATCTACATCTTTGAACAATGAAAAAAAGCCCCTTACTAACAAACACTAAATATTCGATGATTAAGGTATGCTCTAAATATTCCAAATTTTCAACAGTTCTATGAATTAATAGAATTATTGATATTATTTATTAATCAACAATCATTATGTAACACTTTTTTTAACATTATGTATTCTCGTATTTTAAATAAGTTTAACATAATTATTCATTTTTGTACTTTTATATATCATATTATTATTTAATAAAAATAGGTAAGTACACTAAGCATTGTTTTTCATTAATAATAATAAAATATATTTGTGTAATTGTATATAATATTATTAAAACTTTTGAAAACTATGAAATAGAAATAAAAATATAAACAATGTATACAAGAATAAATTAAGTATTAAATTAAAAATAAAATACCTAAGTTAAGAATCATATAACTTAAGCCTTAAGCCTTTACCTAAGGGCATACCTAGAGTCAACATTTTGGGGTAGCAAAAAAAAATTATTTACAAAATGTGCCTTCTGTTTATTTGAAAAAAATTGTATCATTAAATTAATAAATAATTAACTCTATCATAGAATATATTATTTTGTAACCTTCTGGTATTAGAATATAGTATAGGTATATTTTAACAATCAAAAATTTGAATAATAAATACTGAATATAATTTATTTTGGGGTAGCATAAGTACCCCAGATACTCCTTAGTGATGCCTACGTCTTTACATATAATTACTATATTTATGTTTTTATTAATTATGAAAAAAAAATACATCTACTATAGAGATATGATATTAAAAAAAATATTTATACCACAGTTAAAAAATTTGAAACATAAGCCATTCAATAAGAATTGACTTACAAATTACTGTAAAAAAAAAAAACAGCATTTAAATAAATTGATTAAATAAAATAGATACTTCATTTTTTTCAGGGCTTTATTTTCCTATAGCCAGAGCTCTTTTACCGTATTTTTATTTCAGGTCTTTTTTTCTAGTGCTTTTTTCCCGAATATCAAATTTTCATACTCAAAGTATATTTTTAAAATTTTAGAAAAATGTTGGTTATTTTGCATTAGACAAGGCTTGAGTACAGAACTTGATACATCAGAGTGCATCACTCTTTCACCTTGCCACACAGTCTCAATGTTTAATCAAGTGTCTCAACAATTAATTTTAAATAATTACGAATCAACATGCTTAATACTGCCAATAGCTCTTAAATATAATATATTATATATTTATAATAATTGATACAATGTAGCATTTTTCTACCAACTTTATTAACAAGCAATGCTCCTTTCTTGGTTTTAATCTCAAATTGTTTATTAATTTCTCAACACCCTTTCAAGTTTCTTTATCTAACCATTTTAATCTTAAATATTCCTCTTTACTCTTAGAACTAAGAATAATAGGATTGTAAGAATAATGTGTAGCCATATTAAATATATACATTTTATAACTATATGAAATATGATACACATTACACTGATAATACCAATAAATTGTATTTTTAAATCATATACATAACAATTAATACAAAACATGATGACAACCTTTTTATAAAGTTTAAGGAAAAATATTTCTTTGGTAGAAACATTAAATTTATATCATAATTTATAATATAAATAAATATATATAATTATGCCACCTTTTTATGTTATGACTGACAATGTTAATAAATTTATATATTTAATGGTCAATTTACACACATAAACAGACAACAGTTTCTAGTTCTTGAACCTATTGGTCCTTCTATTCCTATTAGTTTAAAATGCTAAGTTAAAAAAGTTCCACGGCATTCGTTTCATTAAAACTATAAATAATTATTGTTAGTCAAGACTTAAAAGCTATTTAAAATTTAAACCGGATATTATGTACCAGACCAAATTACGAGTCACTCCGGTAATTCAATTATATGTTGTTTACTGCAAATTTACTCCCAAAATGCCAACATTTTGCAAAGATAAAAGTAAACATTTATAAAATAATTATTTTGGTTATGACCTAATTGTATATTTTTTTTTATTTAAATGCTTATTGAAAACTATGAGTATTATTGATTACATTAATTCTCCAGAAATTATTATTCCAAGCACTAATTAAATTTATTTTCAAATGGATTATGTACTGAATGCAATTCAACCCAAAACTGAGTAAAATGTACTTAAACCTTAGTGGTTGTTGTTCCTATGTCAAATTGTAATTATACCATAGTTTCATAATATTTAAAGTCAAGTGAAAAATGTTTTATAAACATAATATGATCTATTTTGTACAGTGAATCATGACCGAATTTGAGGTGGAACTGCACACTTATGCCCCCCCCCATAAGGGTGCAGTTTCACCAACCATAGACATACAATATAGGTATAATATAGGTAATATCACCTGTTCTATCTGATACTTATTCTGCAAGGTGGACATTTATCTCCCCTCTTATTTCTTATATTTATCAACGATATTCTTTCAGTCCACAACAATAGTCAATTTTTGTTATTTGCAGACAATTTAAAAATGTATACTTGTATTTCCTATATTGATGATTGTATTACCCCACAAAACAAATTAAATATCTTATTTGACTGGTGCCAGAAATGGGGCATGAGCCTTAATATTTCAAAATGTTACTCTACGAGTTTTTATAGGTCTCGATCTCTTTTACAATTTGTTTCTTCTATAAATAATAACTTACTGAAATCAATTTCTTATATCAAAAATCTTGGTATAATGTTTTCGTCTAATTTAAATTTTCGTCAACATATAGAGAATGTTATTAGTAAAGCTGTAAAAATATTAGGATTTGTAAAACGTTATTCCTTTGATTTTAAAAATCCACATTCATTCCAGCTACTATACAATGCATTAGTCAGATCAATTATGGAGTTTGGTTCAATTATTTGGAGTCTATATACTAATTCTGATATTAATAGCATTGTGCTATATAGATAGCTAATTTATTATTAATCACAATTACAATCCAATTAGATCTAAGCTAAATATTTAAACTTTATTATTACCTTGTGAACTATCAGATATAACTTTTATATATGTGTAAACTAATTAATGGGCTCATTAGTTCTCTTCAACTTCTAAACTCTTAAATGTACTTGTAATTGATCCTAACTCCTGGTGATTTTATGACTGGTGTTGTTTAGACGACATAATATTGAAATTGAACTTTAATTTGATTAAAACTTTATTTTGACTAATTTTGTATTAGATAGTAATAGTAAAGTATTAATAAGATATTTGTGGCTATAGGGAACGAAGCCCTATAGATAGTGAACTAGCTTTATATTTTTTTATCATATCCAAATTTGAAACAAAATGTTTTTAGTTATTCAATTATTTTAGATTCTGAGTAAAGCGAAGAATGTATTGATTTTACTGATTTTTTTAATTTTTTTTTTTTTTTTGTAACTGTTATCACGTTTTAGTGCAGTAAAAATGCACAGATTTTCTTCATCAGCATGTTTTCTGATAGGAAAGTGAATCTAGTTGGTACCTTGGGAGGTCAAAAGTAAAATAATCGTGATAGTTTTTAAACGTGTCGTGAAAAACAAAAAAACAATAAAAAAAAAATCAATTTTTATTTTTGGTGTACCAAAAGAAATAATCATCGTAGATGCATAAAAATTTCACCAAATGTTTATATAAGCAATTTCTAAAAACTATTAAATGTTTCAATAAAATTAGATTTTTTTTTTAAGCTATTTATAAGTATAATCAATTTTCAGGTTTTTCTTTTTTATTATTGCCGATAAAAATGTTTTCAGTTGGTCTAAAAACTTAAAAATGTAATACAATATTCTTCATAATTTGTTGTAAGTGAAAAATAAAAAAAAAATTAAGCATAAGTCTCTAATAATTTTTTATAAGCGTCTAAAGTTGAAATTTTGAGAAAATACGTAAAAATAACAATATTTTGATGTTTTTTTTTAATTAGGAAATTCGTAAAATATTTTCTATTCAAATCTAAGTTTTGAAAATTCAACATGAAGATCTTTATAAGTTTTTCTACCTTTCTAAAAAAAGAAAAATTTACCGGAAAGTCAAACTTTGAAATTAGACATTAGATATTTACTCATTTTCTTCGAGAACGATTTTCTTATTTTAATGTAATCCAAAAATGTATAACTGTAGAAATTTGAATATTTTACCAAATGTTTAGATTATCATTTTCAATATGTTAAACAATTTAAAAAATATTTAGACAATTTTTGAGCTAATTGTAGGCCTAAGAAATTTTTGTTTTTTTCTTTAAATATTGATAAAAAATTTTTGTTGGGTCAAATTGCTTGAAAATTTAATAAAAGATTTCTCATAAGTTATTTAAATAGCAGGTCAAAAATATTTTAAATACATAACCACAATTTTTTTTTCATTCAAACTATAAATTTTGACTAAAATTCATCATTGAACATTTGCAAATTATTTTCTAGTTAATAATTTATAAAATATTCAGTTTTTATAACCTAGGATTAAAAATTTAAAACAAGGTTTCTCGTAAGTTGTTCTAAATTAAGTTTTAAAAACATTTAAGATACAAATCACACTTTTTTTTTATAAGCTTTTATTATTATTTTAAGTTCATATTTTGACTAATTCATTAAAATCTCGAATGTTTGTAAATTATTTTGTAGTTAAAAATATATAAAATGATCAGTTTTTAAGGCTAAAAATTGAAAATTGAATGCAAGGTTTATTGTAAGTATTTAATAGTATAACAAAAAAATAAAATAATAATTTTTTAGACATTTTAAGATCAAATTTGGATAAAATTACATGTGTAAACGATGTTATTTATTTCGTTCTAATTTAAAAATATTTATCCAGGGTGCTTGAAACTTTAAAAGTATATTGTATTTTATAAACTTAATTAATTTTTCAAATGCAATGTTTTCTGCAAAAATTAATTTAACCTACTGTATTATTAATAGTAATAATATCTTAAAATAGGTACACTTAGTATGTAAGTTGACAGATCGTCTTCACTCAGAATCGTTTTTCGTTTACAATAATTTATATAATTAAATACAAATTTAACATATTTATAAAAGTGACCCATTTGTTACCTACAATATAGCAGATCGACACCCACTTGCCAACATTTTTTATATTTAAATTGAGATAATTTCATTGAAATACATAAAAAGTTTCTTTTTATCTTTTAGTATTTTCACAACATTTTTTTCTTAATTATTAAATATATTATATATTTAGAATTATTCATTTTGACTTGTAATTTTTTTATCTATAATTTTAGTAGTTTCTTTGTTATATTTCTCAAATTAAACAAACACACATAATTATAATATATATTAGATAGATTTAAACAAAGAGTTATCAAAATAACATTTTTATTTTAATAATAGCAAATAGCACATAATTGTTTATAATTATAATATACAAATAAATATGATGATTAACAGCTATAACTTTTCTTACTAAGAATTACATCACAAAAAAATTATAAAATATTTAAATGTTACAATAAGTCTTTTGAACACTGTTTAAATATGTGTTTGAAAGAAATGCATATACTTATAATTTTGTAACACCGTTCTATAATATTAGTGTTTAAAAAACATGAACAATTATTACTACCAGCATAATAAGTGTATAAATATATCAAATAAATGTATTTATTTAAGAGAAAATAATAATGTTTTTTTACTTCCAATTTAAAAAAAAAGAAAATATAAAAATAAACTTTTATTTAAATTCTAGACTTTAGGTAAAATATCACTACATCAGAAACAATTTGAATGTAATGTTTTTGTAACTGATAAAATAACTGAGTGAAAATCTTACAATAAAATATTATGATTAATATGACTTTAAAATAATTTACCACATAAACAATAAAACGTTTAATTTGTAATCTAATCAGAAACAATACATCAAAATTTTTAGTAAAATTTATTGTTACAAATTGTTAATATTGAAACTTTTTAAATTTGATACTGCACCATCATCATTATTTGCAATATCATCTCCAGCATAATCTATGCTGTTATTATCAAATGGCTCATTATTAGAACGTGTATAACTAGTTATAGCTACTAGTAAAACCACAATGATTAATAAACAAAAAATAATTATTGTAGCAATTCTTGTGGTACTATTATCTTCTGCTTTATTATTTGCACTGAAAACAAAAAATACAAAATTATTTTAATCATTTATAATTTACAAGCTAAAATCTTTTATGTATTATTGCTAACAATAGATAAGTTTCAATTATTATACATTTAATTTTTTAAAATAATTAATTTTCTAATGAATTAAATACTTATTAACATATCATGCATATGTTTAATATTCACTAAGATCAAGATTATCTATACAGATTAAGAGTTGAGGTATGCTGCCATTAGTAGACCAGTGAAATTAATAATTTGTGTATAATAACATTTTATATAAATTAATTAAGTATTAATGTGGTTTTTTTAAACATAGTAAATGGGTGTACTGTTGATTTTTAAAGCTTATTTAATTTGTTTAATAGATAATTAGAACATTGATTAATTATTATTATGATGTGTAGTGATTATGCATCTAATTATAAGAGTAATATAGACATTGAGGTATATAGATTTGCTGCTATACTTAAACAGAATTTTATTGTTAACAATAAGTCATATGTTTGCAAGAAACATTTTACTCCAGAACAAATCATTCAATATTAGGAATTTAGTAATGAATTGACATTTCTAATTAAGGAAGGTATTTTAATCATATTATATTTAATTTTGAATAAAAACGTATTAATTAATTTTATATTTTGTAAATATGATAGATTTTATTTCATTGTAAAGATAATATTATTTTAATTTAAAAATACATTTTATTTGTTATATTGTATATATTTTATATTATGTAGTTATACATACTAGATATGTATATTGTATCAACTTTTTAAAAAAAAATGTTAATTTATGATAGTTGTAACTGATATTAGTAGTTAAATTTGATAATCTTGATGACAGTAAATCGTATCTAAGTACTAAATTATTTAAACATTTCTTTTAATTATTAAAGTATATGTTAACATAACTTTTAGCCACAATATGTGTATAGCATAGTACTAGAACTACTAATGAGTTAGTTTACCAACAAATTGCTTATTTTGTTTAGTTATCACTTATCACACCTTACCTGAGTAGATAATCATAATTTAAACAATATAATATTATTTATTATAATTTTTATATATAATTAAAATCCAAAAATGTGTATTGACTACTGCTAGGAAATTGTCTTTATTATTCTTACCTACAAAAATATTGCAATAGCCGTTGGTAACTTAAAGACCAAGATTGATTAGTAAACTTTTTAGGTCTGTATTTGCCACTAGGATCTTGTTGTTCATCTCGATTTAAATTATTTTCATTATTTGATAATAATGGAGTAATGGACATTATCAAATGTCTATTATTCAAATCTGAACTCTGAGCAATTGTTGTCATATTAATAGATGAACACTGTTTTTGTTGTTGTTGTTGTTGATGTTGCAGCTGCTGTAATGTTGACACTGAATCTTGGCCTAAATACAATTAGAATAAATATAACATAAACTTCAAAATTTCTATTTTCCATTTGATTATTTAATATTATTTACCATAGTTATTGTTGAAGTGTCGATGATGGATTGGCTGATATATTTGATTTGTATTGCGGTAATTAATAGTTGTTGCATCTGGTGCTGTATGTGTTAATTCATAATGATTGTAATAACTGATATTACTATCAGGCAAATGCATTTTTTCAGCTAGTGTAATTGGAGATTTATTGTCCGAAATAATATTTATTTGAGATTGATTATTTTTGAATGCTGATAGATTTTCAAATTGTTGTGTTTCTTCATCTGATTCTTCTCCAAGTTCATGAAGTTCATCTTCAATTAAATATTTCTCAATATCATTCACCTTTGAAAAAACAATTTTATTTTTTTTTATACAATTAACATATAAATCTCCTATTATTATTTATTACATACATTTCCATTTGTAATCAATGCCTGGCCCCACCAACTACCATTATCCAATAAATGTTTGTACAACAGTGATGCGACAGGTGTTAAATCATTAAAATCAACTCCTGAATTATCATCAGAAACTTGTGATGGCTCTTGTTGTTGTATCCACAATTGTCGATCACATGATGGACATTTCAAAATGTTTCCCTCTTTCAATTGCTTCTTAACATAAGACGATAAACACCGTGTATGCACTACATCTGTTAATATTAATTTTATAGAAAATTTATATTATAACTGTTGATCAATAATAAATAAGTCTTATATCAAAATTGTCAATACAATAGAAAGTCATTAATCCAGAATAATTGGGGCTCTAGGTTGTACAAATTAATGAAAATCATAACTCAAAAAAATAATTTATGAAATGACCCAAGGTACATGTTTAAACACAGTTAATGAAAATAATGTGTATTTTAAATGTAAAAAAAAGCTATTTCATGTACAATATATAATGCAATACAGTATTAGGCCTTACAAAATACAGAATAACTAGTGCAGTATAGAATTAGAACATAGTAATTAAGGTACAAATTAAATTGACCCCACTTAACAGTTGGCACTTTTACGAGTTTGAAGAAACTGCGAAATGTTGAGGTATTTTTTAAATAATACTAATGATAGGTATTATTAATTGGCTGTCTGGCTTAATGAAAGTTTATTGTAGTTTTAACTTTTAATTCAAAATTAAAATTCAGTGCATACATCATTCAAGATTTCTTAGCACATCTAATTAAAATTATATGTAATTAAATAGGTTAATACTATAAGTGTATTCTAAAAATTTAATAATACATTATAATTTAGTTTATGATATGCATGTTTTAGGACTTCAAAAATTGTACACTTTTAATATTTTTATTGTTTACTTACGATAGCATAAAAGCCGTATAGGCATTTTTGTATTATTTCTAGAGCCACTGAAATGAACTGTTGAATTGTCCCCTTTTTTTGATGTTAAAACAAACTGCTTTTGACAAACAGCACATAATGCAGCTGCTGTAACCGATGATGAAGATATACTACCACTAGCTTCTTTCAACCAGGTGGTATATGATTTAACTGTACACTAAAGCATAGATAATATTAAAAGTATGTTAAGAAATAAAAAAAAATAATTGTATCTATTATAATAAATTACTGTTGTATGATTGTTAACGATGCAATGCTCACAGACATTGACACAATGATGAAAACAAAAATGACTCGTAGTTTTGCGCTTTGGACATTTACAAAGGCCCATTTCTAAAGATAATACTACTAAGGGTGTGGTTGAATAGTAATACTAAATTTGGAAACTTCACATATAACATAACATTACGGAAATATATAAGCAGTTAACTAATTATCAAATAGAGCAATCTGTACTTATTGTTAATATGACAATGTTAAAATCTGAAGTGTGATTAAAAGATTGAGTCGAAATGAAATTGAATATATTAACATTAACATAAAGAAATAATAATTTATTAAATTTACTCTGAATTAAACGTTTTTATGAAGTAGTCATAGTAGTAAAGTACTACTTATAATATTATAAATTAATGATGAAAAAATTACTGTTTAAGGCGTTTTGTACTTTTATACAGTGTAGTCAGTGTACACTCATTTTTCTCGGGGATCAGCTCGATAACAATGATAACAACACGTCATTTTTTGCTGAAATCCAAACCGATAACACAGACAAAATAGTCATAGATAATAATATATGACAATATAATGTTGGCATATATAATTGTTTTAACACAATATTATGCATCATGTATGAAAGTCTATTGAAAATCTTTATCTATGAAAATGATATGTTAAATATTTTTTTATTACATAGGCAGTAATGTAGTACGTCCTGTACGCACATAGCCACTTAGGTAATTGGTCAAGAAGTAGGGGAACAAAATCTCCGATCACATATTATTAATAGTTATGTATCGCCAGGTACATAGCATTTTATGTCGGACAAAAAATCTAAAAACACAAATTATTTAAATCAAAAAAAATTGTAATTTAAAACTGTGGGCAGTCGGTACCGCTTTGCGCCTCGTGCTGTACAGTCGTAGGCACGGCTTTAGAAGATATTATATCAGTGGTTCACTGTATTGTTGTGTTAAATTTAAATTCAATGATTATCTATATTAGTTATTACATTGTAATATTGTATTTAATAAACAGTAAATTCTGATTTCTGATTCTGAGTGGAGACACTGAAACAGTCTATCAGACATCAGCCAATATTACTAATATATATTTATCGTATTACTCAGTCTAGGAGATATTTTGTATTATATATTTATATTGTTATTAGTAATTTATTTTAGTAATAGTATTATGGTAGGTTGATTTAGTTTTTGCCGAAAACAAATTGCGTAGATATTTAATAATATTTATATTTATTCTTTTTGGTTCCAGTATGAATTAATTATGAGTTATGATTTATTATGAGGAACCTTTTATTAAAATGTTCAAGCCTTAGCTATAAAATTTGAAGATTTTATAAATTTTAAACTACAAAATAGTTTCTAAATTTTCGAGATTTTAACGAATTTTGTCAAAATTTGAACATAAATGCTTATAAATATTTAATGTATAAATTTAATAAAGATTCTTCATAAATTATACAAATTGGAGCCGGAGTGGCGTAATTGACTGCAACTCATACAGTTATCCGTTCGATACATAGCAAAGTGCAAAAAATTTATGAGATTCTACACAATCACCATTTTCCCGTGTTATTGTTCAATTGTGTCATCCGATTTCCAACGATGTAACTTGTAGGCAATTAAAAAATATACAATACCTATATCAATGTATTTAAATAGTTTGGGGATGGTTGTTGATAGAAAATTGGATCAAATTGGTACTACGAGAGGACCAAAAGTCAACATTTTTAAATATTTTTCAAAATAATAAAGAAAAACAAAAAATAATAACGGAAAAAATAGGAAAAACTGAAAAGACCAGTTTTTGAGAAATGAGATTTTGTTTTTTTTTGGTGTTAATTCAAAAATAAATTATCTTAAATAATTGAAATTTTTTGTACTTATACATAGGATATTATTTAAAATATGTTGACTATTTTAGGCATTTGATATTTTAGATTTATTTATTGCTGTTTTTTTCTATAATAAATATCAATAAAAATGTTTTTGCTTATTCAAAAAATTTGTAAATATAATATAAGGTTCTTCGTAAGTTTTTATTGAAGCCATTTAAAAATATTAAAGAAATATAAGGATTATTTTTTTTTAAGCATTTAAAATTTATATTTTGACAAAATCACAAAAATTTGCAAATTATTTTGTATAGTTAAAAATGTAAAACCGTAGAAATTTGAAATTTTCACCAAATGTTTAGATTATCATTTTCAATACGTCAAACAGTTATAAAAATATTTTGAAAATCTTTGAGCTAATTATAGGTCTAAGGAATTTTCGGTTTTTTCAATTTTTTTTTTAAATATTGGTAAAAAAATTTCGTTGGGTCAAATTGCTTAAAAATTTAATACAAGATTCCTCATAAGTTGGTTAAATAACAGATCAAAAATATTAAAAATACATAGGCACATTTTTTTTTATAAGTTTTTAATTTTACTAAAACCTTTATGGATATATGGTCTTCAATTATGAGATACTGCAAAAGTGTCCAATACAAACAAAATCCAACAATTCTAGAATATTGTCCTTAGGAAAATAACGAATGCCCTACCCTTTATTTCTAATTACACTTTGTATAAAGATCTATCAATTAAAACTGTAATAGAAGAAGCTGCACGCTTCTACAAAAACTTTCACACTTGTCTCCAAACGCACCAAAACCCACTCATTAAAAACCTATCCATCCAAACCTACCTGGCAACCCTAGACGTCGTCTAAAAAGGAACTGGTGCCGTGACTTGCTAAAAAACTAAGCTTAAGGTAAATAAATATAAAAAAAAATATAGTTAGAAACAAACTCCCAGTTAAATACCACTAGTGGATGGCTTCATACCTTAAGTTTTCATCTTATGTATAGCCCTGATCAAATATGCTCATTGTGCATCATTATACAGATGGTATATAATATTGTGTAAAATAAAAAAAAATAAATTTTTAATAGCTAAGGATTGAAAATTTAAAGCAAGGTTTATCGTAAGTATTTAATAGTGTAACCAAAAAATAAAAAACTATATTAAAACAATAATTTTTTATAGACATTTTAAGTTCAAATTTGGATGAAATTACATATGTAATTGAAGAATAACGATGTTATATATTTTATTGTAATTAAAAAATATTTATCGAGGGTGCTTGAAATTTTTAAAGTATATTATATTTTATAAATTTAATTCATTTTTCAAATGCAATGTTTTTTGCAAAAATTAATTCAATCTACTGTATTATTAATAATAGTAATATGAAATATTTTAATAGTAATAATATCATAAAATAAGTACACTTAGTTATGTAGGCTGACAGACAGTCTTCGTTTAGAATCGTTTTTCGTATATAATAATTTATATCATTGAATACAAATTTAACATATTCATGAAAGTGACGCACTTGATACCTTCTGTACAGTAGAGCGGCACCATTTAACGACCTTTTTTTTTATTGTATTGTTCAATATTCTATCATAACTACTATGTACTAGTTAATTATGTATTTATGTGTAGTAACCCATGATCTTTATAATTTACAACGAAATTAGAACTATTATTAATGAAAAATATAGTGCAAAATATTTCCAGCGACACGATGATTTCGTTACAAGGATCATGTACCTATAAAATTGATTTACACATAGTAATTCATAGTGGATATATTGAACAATCTTATAATTAAAATAAATTAAAGATATTACAAACAATTTAAATGAGTACCTAGTATGTTTTTTAATACCTATTTGATTAGCATTAGTTGATAAATAACTAGTTTTAAAAACCATACAATTTTATAATATTTTGCTGTATTTTTGAAAATGAAAGAGTTGCTTTCATTCATCCAAAAATCAAAATTATTTTTTCTCCATATTTAAAATAAATAACTCTACAATACAGCTTTTTTCAAATTTTTAAAAAAGATTTTACTGTTTTTTTAAATTTTTCGTTTTTAGGCTCTGATAAAATGGAGGCTTTTATACATATATTACATAAAAAAAAATGCACTAAAATATCTGCATGACTGCATTATATTTTGAATTAGAGCTACTGATTTCTCAATTAATACCTATTGTATATTTTTGTTTTACTTGTTTAGTCGAAATAATGTGTAAAAAAAAACTAAAATAACGATTAATGATTGAGAATAGGGACAATTAGATTTGGCGTGTACCCATTTATTAATGATTTTATAAAAGTTTTTACACCGAGTTCTAGAATGTAACAAGTTGTTGAAGGAGTAATTATAAGTCCAAAGATATGTCAAACTTGAAAAAGTTAATAATTCCGTCACAGATGTATTTATTCATTTTTTCGTAAACGCCAATGTTGCCAGTTCCCATGCACATGAGGAAAGTAAAAAAAAAAGTTAAATAGATTGCAGTCAAAAGATTCATGATGAAAATATAAAATATGAACGAATAATAGTTAAGAAATAAATGTGTAAAACGCTACTATGGCATACTGCTTTCTTTAGACAATTTTTTAATCTTGTCATGGTGGTAAAACTTAGCTCTCGAGTTGCAAACGTCAGACAGGGATGGTTAATGCATAATGCAATCAGTATCAATTTATACAACTTAGGAAATAGTTCTTTATTTATCATTTTTTTTTTATATTATATGTACTGTTTTTTAAACAATTTTTCCTATAATCTATTTCTGCTTATAAGCACTTTGTTGTTAGAAAATATTATTGCTTAAAATCATATAGTATTATAAAATTTTTTTAAAATTTCAAATTATATAAACTAAAAAAAGTTTTAACGTGAAATAAATTAACTGATAATTATAATTCTTAAAAAATAAAATTACATTGTTAAAACCATAGTTATTTAAATGGACGACGTGGGATTTGGGGTGCTTAAAGTTAAGTAGGACTAGTACCATAGTACTATAAAAAAATAGCACCCCTGTAGTTGCGCCACTTCTATTATCCGCTCGTCAACCAATTCCGTCTTATCAGTCGTTCAATTCCACAATCTCACATTCTCAGTACACAGTGCAAAACAATTTTACGCTGGTGTTGGTGTATTGCATGGTTTATAGATAATCTATATTATATTATGCATTATCTATAAGCCTCGGGTGTTGAATTATACGTATCTATGGGTGTAGTGGACTCACGATGTAGATAAAACATGTTTTACATCGTGATTCCTGAGTAGAATACTAGACTGTATACATGGATAATATTAAAAAATTCCTTGCGCCTGCTTTGAGTTTTTGATAACGTATGTAATCTTCTATCATCAACATTTCAACAAACATTTACACATCATATCATTCTGTGGACTACTGATCTTACTTCTCAAATCTGTATTTATGTTATTTTAACCGTGTCGTACACTGCGTCAAATAACCAATTACTTATGCTACTATTCACTAGTCAGTAGTCGCCCGATGTAGCCATTTTTAACGACTGAATTGAATATTGGATGATATTAATACTTTTGCTGCCATTTATAAAATGACATCTATAATTAAGTTTTATACCTTGTCAGGCGCGCATGACGAATCGCCACCTTGCTATTTATTACAAATCGACGAATTTAAATTCTTGTTAGACTGTGGATGGGATGAACATTTTAGCATGGGTGTTGTGAATAAATTAAAAAGGTTGTTTAAACCGTTCTTATTTTGAACAATTTACAAGTGTAAACTTTTACATTTATAATGTACCGTCTATTTGTAGATACATCCATGAAATAGATGCAGTTTTATTGTCGCATCCAGACCGTTTTCATCTTGGAATTTTGCCGTACCTTGTTGGTAAATGTGGTTTAAACTGTCCCGTCTATGCTACTATACCTGTTTACCAAATGGGTCAAATGTTTATGTATGATTTACATCAAGTATGGTTTTTAATTGACCTTTTTATTAATAATTTTGTTATGTATTGAAAATTTTAATATAATCATGATTTTTTTCTTATAGTCTTTATGTAATGTGGAAGATTTTAATCTATTTAATTTAGATGATGTGGATGCTGCTTTTGATAAAGTCATACAAGTAAAATATAATCAAATCGTTTCATTAAAAGGTAAGTGTTTAAAAAAATAGCCTATAGATGGAAACATCCAAGCATACAATTGACAGGTTATCTTTCAAATGTACATAATGTCGCACCAATTAATAGGCAACTTACCAATAACCAAGCTGAAGGATTAAACCATCACTTCTCAAAATTAGTGAATAATTCATACCACTTGTTTTAGGTGTTAATTAAAAAAATTTGAATAAAATTTGGTATAGCTGTGTCTTAGATTGGTCAAAGAAATATATGTAAACCTCCTTTATAAAAAAAAATAAATATTTTTCAATTTATTGGAAAAATTATGTTTGGAATATGACGGTGTGGATATTTGTTGAACATTTTTTAAAAGTCATTTAGTATTTGTTAGAAGTTTTAATAAACTATATGATTATGAATAAGGTTTAGGATTTCTTGTATTTGCATTTTTGCTCTTAAGGTAATCGTAGATTATTCTAATCAAATTGCAATATTTGTTTTGTGAATATTGAAATTAAATACAAAGTTTGACATTGTAGTTTTTTGCATATTTTGTTATATTTTAAGAAAAGTGCATATTGTGAAATTTATTAACATGATAGTGAGTTTTTTTGTATTTTTTTGCATTTTATTATTTTTATAAATTAATATTATCAGTCAATATTGTGTTTGGGTATTGTTTTAGAAAAAATATTTCCTTAAATAAATTATCTTTATTTTATTTTGGTTAATAGTTGACATTGCTATAAAAAATTCTACGATTAATGATATGTAGATTCTATTTCGTACAAAGAATTAAAAATCAGTACATGGCAATATAAAGTAGAAATTGTTATTTTGTATCCTAGTCTGACTCGCAGTACCTAGCTATTTATCCACATTAGAATTTTTTTTTAACTACATTGTTTTTTTTTCTACAAATGTCTTAAATATGAATTAATAGTTGCATTAATCAATAAAAATCTGAGTTAGTTTAGGTTAGTGCATTATTCATAAACAACTTTTTAACATTTTAACTTTTTTGTAGATACTGTGGATTTTTTTTTCAAATAAAAACAATTTTAGCTGCATATTATGGTAATTTTAATTGCAAATTTTAAGCATTTTTAGAGAAAATCACAAATGCTAACTATAAATAATAATGTACCTATACATTTTTAAATATTTAGCTGATTTATATATTAAATACTTTTTAATAATAATAGTTTAAACTAATATTTAATATAATTGGTATATTATAATATTTTAATAAATATTATGTGTACCAACATGAACATTTTTACCTATTGGTCATTTAATATTTAGATATTTCTACTATTTGGGCAATTTTACCTAAATTGTATCATATGATATACTCGAAAAAGTATTACAGCTAATTAATTTCAATCAAAATTTTCACTTAAGTCTATTGGGAAGATTTCTAAAATGTTTTAAGTACAACTTATTACTATTTGTCAACTCTCAATTATGTTATATTTAAGTCTTCATTCTGATTTATAGTATCCGTATCATAAATTACTCAGTATTCATATGCATATAATTTAATATGTATTTGTAATATTTTGTATATTATAAAATATAAAAATATGAAATGTTAATAAATAGTATATACTACTTTAATTTTTGTGAATTATTTATTTAATAAATTAAAACAATTATAAATTTTAGATTCTGATTATAATGGTGAATGTATTCATTTTACAATGATGTTTATTTTTTATTTTTGTGTCTGAAGATATATTTTCTATTAGAAAAAATGCTCTAAACATCAACTTTGATAGAAGTTTCTTGTAGCAAATTGGATCTTGATGGTACCTTTGAGTGGTAAAAATAAAAAATTCTCAGTTCTTTTTAAAATATTTGAAAAAAACTAAAAAAAAAATTGCAACATTTGCTAAAATTGTTATATTATTATTTAAATATTTACCAACGCCTTATAAACCTTTAAACCTATAACCAATATGTTGGTTGCCAAAAAATTAGTCCATTTTCTCTCAGAATCATTTTTCATTATGTACAAATTTAACACATCCATTACAATGCCTATTCAATAATAAAGTGCACTTGACTTCTACTGTACAGTAGAGCTGTCACCTACTTATGTTTAACTATTTTTCTATTGATTAATTTAGGTAAAGGAATTGGTTTAAGAATAGTAGCATTACCTGCTGGCCATATGGTTGGTGGTACAGTTTGGAGAATATCTAAAGTCGGTGAAGAGGATATTGTTTATGCTGTAGATTTTAACCATAAAAAAGAAAGACATTTAAATGGCAGTGGCTTAGAAAGACTTGGAAGACCATCATTACTTATATTGGATTGTTTTAATGCTGCTTATTCACAACCCAGACGTAGATCTCGCGATGAAGCTTTAATGAGTTAGTCCAATACCTAATCAGTTTTAATGTAAATAATATTAAAAATATGTTTGTTTTTCAGCTTGTATATTGACAACACTTCGTGTCAAAGGCAATGTTTTAATAGCAATTGATACAGCAGGACGTGTTTTAGAATTGATGCATATGTTGGACCAATTGTGGCGTAATAAAGAATCTGGTCTTGGTGTGTACTCATTAGTATTTTTAACAAATGTTAGCTACAATACTGTGGAGTTCGCAAAGTCTCAAGTAAGTTTCCACTTAAATTGTTTTTTTATAATTTAATTTGATTTTGAAAAAAATAATTTTTAGATCGAGTGGATGAGTGATAAGTTGATGAAAAGTTTTGAAGGTGCAAGGAATAATCCATTTTTTTTTAAGCATGTAAAACTATGTCATAACATGAATGATTTTAATAAAGTCTCCGAACCAAAAGTATGTCATATTTCATGATACATTATACATTAAATACTAATTATAATAACAAATCCAATGACCAATAAGTATGAGTATATAGTATAGCTATTTTATTTGTATTTAAAATCAGTTACGTATCAAATACTTGTGAAAAAAATTTTATAAACTTTAAACTCTGAATATAAAGAAATAAATAGCATTATGCAAATAAATAAAAATGTTAAATCTAATATTTCGTTTCACATTATTTTTATATTTTAAGAACTACCAAGCACCATTTTGGTGCTAAGATAATAAAATATATCATGATTTGAGTATTGAATTTTGCATACTTAATTTGGTTTAATTGGTTTTTTAAAATTATCTGAATAATAAAAAATCAATATTTTCATCTATTGAAAACGAACATTAATTTTTATACATCTTATGCATTGTACTTTGTTTTGAAATACTCCATATAATTTATTTATAGTTTTATCATAGTAATATTGAAACAGGACTTATTAATTGATTTTATGATGTCAAAAAAGTGACTTCACATATTTGAAATGATTAGGTATAAAAAGTATTTTTTTAAAAATGGATAATTTATATTTTAAACATTAAATACTAAAATTATGTCATTAAATATTTTTTCTGATATCAAAATTTATTAAATTAAAATATTTTTATTTAATTCTTAAATATTAAGGTTGTATTAGCTAGCAATGGAGATCTTGAAAGTGGATTTTCAAGAGAAGTTTTTATTATGTGGGCTTCAAAACCAAAAAACAGTATCATTCTTGCAGACAGGTACTTTAAAAGTTTACTACTTTTAAATAACAATTTTAATTCTTTTATCATTATTATAGAACTGCTCCGGGTACATTAGCTCGTGATTTAATTGATGGGGGTGGTGATAGAAATATTAAATTGATTATCAAGAAACGTGTACCTTTAGACAACAATGAGCTGGAAGACTATAATGTTAAATATAGCACAGAAAAAATGGAAGCCAGTAAAATGTAATTATTTTATTGAAAAAAAAATTAGCATACTAATGATAACTGTATTTGTATTTTGCTTATGTTAGTATGTAATAGTTATCTACATTAAAGTACATACAAAAATTACAATTGTTATTAGTGACCCAGAAAGTTCTGATTCAGAAGATGAACAAAAGGCTATGAGAGGTAAACATGACTTATTAGCAATAGATGCTGATTCATCAAGCTCAAAAAAATCTTCAAAAAAAGAATTACCACCCATGTTTCCTTATTATGAAGAAAAATTAAAATTTGACCCATATGGAGTAATCATAAAGTATAATTTAGTCACATTTTTAAAAATGATTTTTTAAATATATATTTCATTTTAGACAAGAAGATTTTATTAAATTTGAAACAACTCAAGAAGATGAACCAACCGCAGACGAACAAAATAAATTAAGTGATGAAGATGAAGAAACAGATTTATGTGATCTTCCATCCAAGTGTGTGGAGTTTGAACAGAACATTTATGTGGCAGCAAAAATTGTACAAATTGATTTTGAAGGTCGCTCAGATGGAGAGTCTTTAAAACAAGTTGTACTTGCACTAAAACCTAGACGTTTGATATTAATAAGAGGCAACCCACACAGCACTAAGGTTATTTACAACTTTGCCAAAGTTTTTATAGATGGTAAAGTTTTCACACCAAGAATTGGAGAATGTTTGAACGTAACAACTGAATCTCATATTTATCAAGTAAAAAATAAATTTTAATTATAAAAGAAAAATTTTTTCAATAAATATTAATTACATGATAATTTTAGGTTCGTTTAACAGATGCACTTCTTTCCACAATTAATTTTAAAAAAGGACCAAATGGTGATTTAGCTTATGTGAATGCCAAGTTAAAATTAATAAGTCATAATAATGCTGAAGAAATTGACAGTGTTGTACCTGAAAAAAGTAAATATTTGTACTTTATTTTTTAAATAGAAAATTTAATATATATTTTTTATAATTTTCTATTTGTATTTATAGTGCCAAGAATAGATGATCAGATGTTTACACTTGAACCTTTAGCAGATCATGTAAATTCTACATAAAATTATTTTTATTAAAAATTGTTATTGATATATTATATAATAAATAAATTGTATTTATAGGAAATTCGTCCTCGCAAGACTGTGTTTATTAATCGTTTAAAACTGTCGGATTTCAAACAAATTTTATCCAAAAATAATATACCTTGTGAACTTTCAAAAGGTGTTTTATGGTGCTGTAATCGTACTGTTTGTGTTCGTAGAGTAAGTATTATTTTGTATAAGGTTTTAAATTGCATTGTTCTTTTTTAACATTTTATTTAAATATCACAATACAATGTAAATGTATTTATTTAAAGTATACCTAACATATTATTTTTTTGATTTGAATGTTTAACAATAATTATTAGACATGTTTCATCAGAAATCAAAATGTACTCAATAGCATAAATATAACTCAAATAATTAAGAGGACACCATACTCGCATATTTTGTCTATGTCTTACAAATGTACAATATGTCAATATAGCAAATTGATATACAGTTGAATCAATTTTATGTTCTTATAATGTAACTGTGCTTTAATTAAAATAAGAATCAATTGACATGTTATCAAATTTAAAGTTATGAATATTATCTAGAACATCTCATCGGCCTTTATTAATAATTAAATTGTAAATAGTTTTGAGAACTTTAAAATTGTAATATTTCACATAGTTATAACTCACTTAAAATTAAAATATAAATAAAATTCTATATTTTTTACCTTTAAGTTTAATAATAGGTCAATTAGTTCTAATATTAAAACTAATAACAAAAAATTAGTTGTGCTGAATGCAATTATAATACTTTGTACATTTGTAGATGAAGACAACATGTTATGCAGGTTTTTGATGTCTTCTTAACAACAAAAGTATTTAGAATATTGTAAAAAGAAAAAAAAATATTTATTGGAATGTTAGTTCACCAATTCTATCAAGTTTAATATAAATTAAATAAGTAATTTTTTCTTTCAAAATGTTTTAATTTAATAATTATATTATATTATTCAACTTAACATTAAAATTATGCCATTTAATTTTTTTTTGTTTTAACAGATTAATAGGTAATTATATATTCATTTAAATATTTTTGTTCTTTTGTAGAATTCTTCTGGAAAAGTTTTGGTGGAAGGAATTATTAGTCGTCAATATTATTACATACGTAGTTTATTATACAGCCAGTTTATTGTCATTTAATATAACTACCAAATGCATTTAATGCTGACAACATTATGGTTATGATAATTTATCTAAAAATAACTTCAACAAATATATCATCCTTCTTCATATTATTTATTCCTATTTAATTAATATTAAAATTTAGTATGTAATTATTTTTATAATTGTCAATGTATTACACTTTTAAATGCTTTGTATATTTTATCCCTAAATGGATTTTTTTTTAATAAATTGGTCTACTGTTTGTATAGTTTTATAAAAATAAATACATATAATAACTGTACTTTATTTTTTCATAAAATACAACTTAAGATTTAATGTATTACTCGATTAACAATGAATTATTTTTAGTTATATGGCTTGTTTGTTCTAAATCATTTACACTATCTTCATGACATTTTTTCACTGTTATAATATAAAAGATTTGTTGTATAAAAAAGACTTATGTTAATTAATATAACGTATTATATTAATGCCAAGCAACTTCAGTAGAAAAACTTGTTACTTTAAGACATATTTATAAATGTTTATGTCATAATTAAAATTATCATAATATACAGTAGCACCGAACTCTATGTTGAAGTCAGGCATAGTCAAAATCTTTTGAAAATTTAGGATTGGGTCGCTTCATATTTTTATTTTACTTTCCCCAGTATGCCATTGGTATCAATATTTAGATATTTTTTGCCCTACTTAATTTTAGGACTTTGGTACTACTGATAATAATTGTTTTTTTTAAAAAAGCCATATATTTATGTAGATTATAAAAAAACAGTACAAAGTAGAAACTAATGAATTTATAAAATTATAGTAGTGAAGAATAAAGATCAGCATTAATGAAACAGTGGAGTAGACTGTAATAATCTATATTATTCTTGATAAATTCTGAAAAGATTTTAAATAAAATATTGTTTATCGTAGTTATAATTTTAATATTTCAATTCAAAAAAGTAAGGAAAATGTTGATTTTTACATCATCTGAAAAATTTTAATTATTGCCAGTCATTCAAGCATTAGAATATAATTATTTTAAAAATATTTCTGTAAGTTTTTAAAACTGTCAATATTTAAAAAAAATTTTACCTATCTAACATATTTTGTTTCAAGATTTGAACCAAATATATTTAATTATTAGGTTTTATTAAGTTAAAAGTTTTATATTGTGCATTTATTAGATTGTTTTTGATGTTTGTTGTGTTATCTGGGACCCTGACATTGTAAGTGATAGAAATCAGCTTGAAAAGGTTCAAAAGTTTTTAAGATTTGCTGCCTACTTATAGAAAATTTAATAAATATCTCATAATTATTAACTCAGACACTCAGTACTGATAACTGAGTAAACTTAGTTTAGTCATTAATTAATAGATAAGTTATTATGAATAAGGTTTCCTTACATAATTGATCAATG
Source organism: Pentalonia nigronervosa (assembly GCA_014851325.1). Taxonomy (NCBI): domain Eukaryota; kingdom Metazoa; phylum Arthropoda; class Insecta; order Hemiptera; family Aphididae; genus Pentalonia; species Pentalonia nigronervosa. The sequence goes on from JACXSJ010001361.1 coordinate 43,572, forward strand.
TGTTGGTTAATTGTCTAGAGTTACTTTACTAGGTTAATTTTAAAATTCCTAGTTTTCAGTAGATTCTATATCTTGTGTATACCTATAACCTATTTTGTTATATTAAATTTACATGCACTTTTGTTTTGTGTATTTAATTCTAATTCAACAAGCAACATTTTTATCAATTATGGCTGAATAAGTCTGATGTTATTGTCATTACCTAGGAAAAATTTCTAAATGCATCTTTGCCTGAAATAATTAGACACTAACTTATAATCAATGTCGAATACTGTGTAATTAGATTAGAAATATTGCTATTGACTAGTTATTAATGCTAATTCCTAAAAATTACATCTTTGACGGTAACATTTACTAAATAAATTAAAATTTATATGTGGTAAGTTTGTTGAAGATACAAATTTATTGTCCATAGATCTGAAATGGTAAAATATTTTATATTTTTAAATATGAGATTTTGCAACATACCATGCTTTAAAATAAATTATATTTGCAAGATAACAAGGTAATTATTTTTGTGAAAGGATTTACAATTTAAAATAGTTTTTTTACCCATAAAATGAAGGAATTGTGAATTGTAATCTCAAATATATACAATTTGTAAAAATTAAAAATGTTTAACATTGGTTCAAGAAATTATTTTAAATAAAATTGTTTTGAATATCATCAACAATTCTTAATAATATATTTTGGTTATTTTAACTCAGTTTTGATATAATTTTAAATTTAACCGTAGAGATTATATTGAAGTTTTGATTTATCATGATTTGTACACCACATATATGTACAATGTACATTGTAAAAATAATAAAAAAATGTTATTTCTTAAAAACTTCAACTTCCTTTCATTCATACAATACTATGATAAATAAAATATCCTCAAGTTAAAAATAATTAATTTGAAGTCATTTTTAAGTTAGGACACTGAATGTATGATCTTTTAATAAATGATAACGAGAAAAAATATAAAAAAAGCAATTATTACAAATTTGAAGAGTATAATATTTTAATTCAACATTTTAAATAATATTATTATAATTTATCAACAATATACAAATTTTAAAGAAACACGAGATAAGATATTTACCTTAATTCTGTAATAAATTTAATGAAACAATGAATTATAGCAACATAAAAAAATAAAAGTTCAATTTTATGTTAGGACTCAAATTAAATTCTTAATAATTAAAATTAAAAATACATAAATATTATTACATAGAATATACATATTATTTCCATACATGTGTAGCTGTACAAAAACGTAAAATGCTAAAATTTATTTAAGCAATAAAAATTAGTAAAAATATAACACAAATTGTACGTTTTGATAATGTGGTATTTTTTTTTTATTAAAAAACACAATTAATATGTATGTATTACATTGACAATTTAAGAAGCCCAAAATTAAATCAATTACACTATTAAATATATAAAATATTAACTGTCTATACATATTTCAGAATATGTAGTATGATACATTGTTATAAATGTAGTCCTAAAAGTATCATACCAAGAAAGACTATTAAAACATAAAAAGCAAATATGTATATAATATATACAGTTTTTAATAACAATGTATTACATTGCTTCATGGGATAAATAATTTTCTTGAAATGTCTTCCAGTTATATTCAACTCATAGTAAATGTTAAATATGATATTAGGTACCATGTAGTTATTGGCTGAATGATCACTGCTAAAATCAGGAAGTATAATGTTCTCTTACGCTTATACTCAACCATAACTACTGGTTGGCCAACATTTGCGACTGTCGCTATCGAATTCAACTGCCATCTCATTGAAAATAACTAAAGATTAAAA
>JACXSJ010001361.1:45491-97416 GCA_014851325.1 Pentalonia nigronervosa
TCTGCAAAAAAAAAAAAAAATATATTATTAAAAAAAAAAAAACACATGAACCAGAATGTAAGATAAAGAAAATTCTCATATAAATAATAAAACATAATATGAAGGGCATATATTTCATAGACATTTTTAATAATTACTTACCCAAAATATTTATATCCTGAATAAGCTGTTAGATCAAAAGCACGTAGTGAACTTTGTATATTTGTAACATAAAGTGCCATTACTTCCACTAAAACCACTATTACTTCCCAAGCAAGAACACGAGAAGCCTGTACACTTAAAAGTTCTGGGCTAAATTGTCCGTGTTTACCAAGTATAAGACCCAAAAACAGTAAATACCTATAAAATAGTCAATAATTTAATTTTGATGGAAAAATGAATAAAAAGTTATGCTAATCTTACGTTACAAAAGCTACAGTAGGAATATAAAGATCTGGTGCATTGACATCTGCTTTTGGTCTTGCTCGTCGACGATCATCAGTTTGCTCTGTTGATTCCAACATAATTGACCAATCCTTGAAAGTAATAAAATAAGTTAAATTTATTCAATACATTTGAAAACAATAGCTTAATTTATTTTTAATGTTATATTAAAAAATGTTTAGTTTGAATTAAATAGCATAATTTTTTAGTAACTTACTGTATGAGCAAACGGAAACAATAATAAACCAAGTTTGCTGATTACATAACGGGTGTCTACTGCAAAATAACGTTTTATTTCTGAACTTATTCCGCTTGTATATTTGCCAACATTTTCATCAACAACCTGTCCCAAAATTTTCTGACCATATCGTACAGTAACTCCTGCTAGGACAGGATTACTTCCAAATGTATCAACTAAATTGTTTGAAGGATTAAATATTATTGGTTGTGTTTGTTGAGGACTTGGACCAGGGCCTAAAATTATAAACAATGTACATTTTGATGATAGAATTATTATAGTATTTAATTAATTCATTTTTTATATAAAAGAATATTGGGCCCTACTGAGTCACTGGTATGTGGGCAGGGCTGGAATATTATTCTACAGCACAGTAAACTGTGGGCTGCAGTTAAATACTATGTTAATAATATAAATCAGTACACATTTATTGAGCATTCGGCAGTATTATCACAAAATGCAGCTATTTGTTTGCACTATGTTTTTAACTCTTAAATCAAATAACAGCTATTTAGTATAATAAGAGTTAAAAAATGTAGGCAAATGGGAACAGCTCTACTGTATAGTATAGTTCAGCATTTCCCAACCTTTTTGATCTTATGGCACACTAATCCTAATTTATTTAGCAGTGACACTGACTATTTTTTTTTATTATTACTATTAGGCTTTTATCATATTAGTACCAAAGTACATCAGTAAATTAAAAGTGAATAACTTAAAATGTTGTGTTTATTTAGGTTAGGAAAACTTATGTAAAATCATATTTTAATTTATTAAATTTGTTTGATTAATCAAATGTGGTATACGAGTTGGAAAACTCTGGTATAGTTGTTGAGTGGGTCATTGTAACAGATGTTTTAAATTTGAATTCAATGCTTTAAATTATTTAATAATTATATAAGAAAAACAATTCTCACCATCTATCAACCTATATTAATTAGTATATTTTATGATATTATTGCTATTAAAGTAATTTATTTTATAATTAATACGGTACCTACACATAAAAATTGTACCATGACAGCATCATAATACTGCTCTCTCACATAACGTTTACATATTGTTCTAACATTTTAAAATAGCTATATTTATTGATATAAAATATCATTATTAATAATTACTTGGAGTATAATGTTGTCGGTGATTTATGTTATCTGTAGGCATCGATCCATTGTATCCAAAATCATTATTTCCATACCCATGTTGTGGTGGTGATGGAATTGATGTAAAATCATTGTAATAGAATTGTTGTTGTGAAGGTATCGTTTGAGGATCTGGTGGCTGAGAATACATAGTTGATTGGGCATAGTTGTACTGCATATGTTGTGGAGGCATACTATTCACATCTAAACCAGGTGTTTCCATAGGTCGTTTTGTAAGACGTTTATTGCTGCTGTTACCTGGCATAGCTAATTAGGAAAAAAATGCATACAAAACAGATAACAATAGCATACTGACATATTAACTCACTATTGAATGAATTGTCGTTATAATTCATTACACTATTAATCGAAGTTTGCAATATTGAGAGTTAATTTATAAACTAGCTAAGAGGACACGATACACAACACATGAAGCTATGAATATTTTAATAATATTAAAAAAAAAAACACCTCATAAATGAAAATAATTTGAAAAATAAGGTAAAACCTCTAACAAGCAAATAAAGTTTAATCATGTAAATTTTAATTTGGTTCACGATTAAATGATGGCATATTGCGTTATCACTATATACCTTCCAGACCCTAATGGCCGCGTAAGAATTGTGTAAACGATAAAATAAACTACTGATAATAAACAATTGTTGTTTCTGGTAATGTAGAATTGTGAATCAAAGTATAATGTCATGATATGACACAAATATTTCCACGTCTGACAGCCAATCGGATTCTTTCGTCTCACTCGTATCGTGTTTCTAACGTTTAATGTACATCGTTCCTAACATCATGCATTTATACCATTTCGTTGTTTGTTCAGTTGTCGGCATTATGCTATTCGTCCATTATGTCGCATTCTCATTTCCACTCACGGCCTTTTCCAGGACTCTCGACTTCTTGACTCTCTCACATGATCAGCGGGAGGTCACACTCTCACAGTTGTAGTTGTATGTACATCTTGATTGTTTAAGCGTTGGGCGTACGATACTCCTGTGAATGTTTATTATCGATTGCTGATTGGAGGATTTGACTTCGACGATTTTTGGTTTATACGACGTATACGTCGTTGAATCAGAGGTAAGCATTGAACAATTTTATTTTTTATTTCCGACAATTACTGTCACTTTTTATTTTATTATCCCAACCATCTTAAATGGTTTTCGTTTTGTGATACGCGGATTGTCTGAAATCAAATTCTTGTTTAGGTTTTAAGTTGTGAATAGGAATCGATGATTGCTTTCATTTTTACCTTTTATATTTTTACATTTTTATATTCGCTCATCAATGGCGAGCCGGAGTCGACATAAGATCGGTCAGGTCGATCGTTGTGCAATTTAGATTTTTATGCCGTCGGTATAAACAAATTATCGTAAATAAATGATTTTTTGTTTCTAGACGATCGTGCATTAACGAATTGTTCGTTTCGATAATTAAATTTTAAACAATATGGCTGCCACAGGCCCCGTCTTAGGTTTTCATGAACTCTTGTGTTTGCCATTTGATATTTTGATCATTGGCAATGTTTCGACGCCGGTTTTTCGTTTCTTAAAAATCCGTTGAACAAACAGTCTAGAGGAGTAGTGGACGCTGCACCGTTCACCGGTAACGCGGCGTCGTCGATGATACATGGTAACCACATGTATCACACTGCGCGGTATCGCGGTATACCATTAACGACCAGACGCCATCTGCCAAGACAGTGTTGCGTACAAACTACAAACTTTAGTCGTCATCGTCAGTTGACCATATAGTCTGTCGTTTTTATTCATCCGGTGACATTGTTTACCGTTTTTAACGTTCGCATCTGTGGGGGTAGTGACGGCGTTCGGTCATTTTAATTTTCAACTCAATGTCGTTATTTCATTTGTAACTTAATGGCCGCCGTCTGGTGATCCCCTTGTTCATATAGTTCGGCAACGTTTGTTGATTTTTTTTTACCCAGCTGCGACGAAATTGTTTTGCGCGGTGCACGAAACAGTTGCAACACATCGTTATATTGTTTACAACTCTCAATTTTTCACACTATCTTCATTTTCTCTGGATATTTATTTCAAGTAATTATTTGATTGTTTTGTTTATTAGTTATATAAATGAAATATTTAATTTATATAATATACATAATTTTTGATATAATACCAATAATACAATAATAAGTGTTAATCATATTAATTGACCCAAGTACATCAACTGCCACTGTCCATGTATTGTTTAATTATTATAAGATAAAATAATATTTACATTAAAAAATTCTCATTTTATTAGAAAATTATGCATATATAGTAAGCATATTTATTATTAGTATTGTATGCAGAACTTAACCACGAAATTGGATGAAAAACCTATGGTGTAGGGACCAGTGTTGAGTAAATTACTTGTGTAAAGCAATAAAGTTACATTAATTATTCTCATTTAAATTACATTTGTGTTCCCTAACATTATTTTTTCGTTTTAAAATAACAATGTATGACTGTATTTTTAAAATCAATTACAAAATTAGTTCATAACGACTCGTGTATAATATTGAGTAATTGTGTAATGTTACACTTTTACTTATATAAATTGTATAGGTATATCATTGATTGTGCACATTCAATATTGTTAATGTTGTACAAAAATAAAATGTACAAGTATGATATGACATACAGTGAGTGTAAAAAGTATTCGTACACTCTGTATTTTTGAATAAATATACACTTTTTTTTATAATATTTTATTTTTATCAATAAACCAACATTCACATAGTAATTGATATATTTCTAAATTACAAAAAAATACCATGACAGCAGTAATAATCATAATCATAATAATAAATATAATTGCAATAAATATTTGTACACCCAATAATTTTAACTGATGATTTACATAATCCTGTTTAATATTTTGTAGGGTAGCCTTTGGACCTTAATATAGCCTCCAGTCTACTAGACATTGAATCAACCAGACGAGATGTTGTTTCTGCAGTTATTTTATTCCACTCCTCTTTTAGAGCGTTTTTTAGAGTTTCTGTGTTTGAAATATGCTAAATTATTATAATTATTAACTATAATTTTTTTGTCTAAATAGTCCCATAAATTCTTAATAGGATTAATGTCTGGAGGTGGTGGTGTAACAAGGTATTCTGTTACATTTTTAGACAACCAAGCCTTGACTTTTCTTGCAGTGTGCTTGGGATCATTATCCTGTGTAAACACAAAATCGCCCTTGATGACCATTTTTTCAGCACTTGCTGTAAGATGTGACTTCAAAATATTTAAGTATATGTCTTGGTTCATAATGCCATCAATAAAGTGCAAGTTTTCAACACCCTGAGCACTCATACAGCCCCAAACTATTATGGTACCTCCTCCGTATTTAACTGTAGGTTGTAAATTCTTTGGTTCCATCTCTGCATTTGATTTTCTCCACACAAAACGTCTTTCATCCAAGCCAAAAATATTAAATTTACTTTTATCTATAAATATTACTTTGTTCCAAAAATTAATAGAGCGATGTAAGTTACCTCTTGCAAAAGCAAGTCTCTTTTGTCTATTTTTTTTATTTACAAAATATTTTCGACTAGCTATTTGACCATGGTAATCACTGTTTTTCAAACAATTTCTAATTGTACTTTCACTAACACATACTCCAGAAAAATTTTCAAGATTTTGTGCTATTTTATGAGCGCTAATATTTGAATCCATCTTAACTGTTCATATTACTATATGTGTGTTATGTTTGTCATAGTCCGAAAGTTTTTTTGGCCGACCAGGCTGTCATTTATTTTTGTGACTTTGCTCACTGAATCGATTTATCACATCTTTTTAGTGCTTTGAGCTTTATTGACAATTTTTGATATTTGACATAATGATTGGCACTTATTTTGTATAATATACAACCTCAAAATCGGTTCACGTTCAGTTTTATTTGTTAATATAAATTGAATCGAGATTCGGGGTAATCATTAATAATGGGTATTAATTTATTTTATCGTTTTCTAATACTATTATTGCAAGTAAATAGGTCTTTCCATCACTAAAATTGAAGTGTATGAATATTTATTGCAATTATATTTATTATTATTATTATTATTATGATTATTACTGCCATCATGGTATTTTTTTGTAATCAATTTAGTAATATATAAATTACTATGTGAATGTTGGTTTATTGATAAAAATAAAATATTATAAAGAAAAGTACATATTTATTCAAAAATACAGAATATACGAATAATTTTTGCACTCACTGTATATGGTTGCTGGTCTAACCTAACATTTGAGGTAGGTATATCAGTTATAAAATATAATATTGAATAAATATAATATTTTACAGTAACAGTTAAAATAATTTTTCATTAGCTTAATATTTTAACGACCTTCGGGCTTTATTGAAAATACTGCCATTGTAACTTTGGTTTAAAATTTTAATATAAAACTATTTTATATAATATTATTTTGTATTTGTTTCATAAATTGATTTTTTTATCTTGCACATTTAATATAAATAATATGGAGACAACAGGATTAAAACAGGAGCTATCACTATCTTCTAAAAACAGAACAAAAAGTGTCCCTTTTGATGTTTGTCAGGTCAGCGAGACATGATAAAAAAAAAGACAATTTTATTATAAATGGGGCGTATGGTATAGTATTATATAGTCACCTTATATTTGCACCTTCTAAATAAGTAATTAATTACAATTTTCAACTCCTAATTGTATACAATCAAATGTATGCATTCTAGATATGTTCAAAGTTCATTCTCATTATAATATAGTTTAAAAGACTGTCATGTTATACTGTAAGATTTATAAACAATTAAATTTTATGATAACTCTATAGTAAATTATTTTTAAACTTTGTTTCCCAATTACTAATCAATAACATTATCGTTATTGTCATTATGACTGGTGAGTGATGAGATTCAATAATCTTACTACTCGCTAGTCATGGTTCCCCAGTGCCCTCTTTGATACGGTTTAATACACTGTCAAAAGTATTATTGCATGTATTGTATTTTCATGGATATTTTTGATGTTTGTTATCTAGGGTTAATATTTTGATCATGTTTAGATTTCAATACCAAAGTAGGTATTTAGTTGTTTTAAGCTAGGTCATTGGTTTGGTTTTTACTACGATGATTGGTTTATATTATATAATTTAAAATTGTTAATATCTGTAATAATATGTTTATTTTATTTTTAATAGTATTCTAGTAGTTATAGCTTTGAAAATAACATAATTTTTTTTTCCAGGTACGATGGGTGTCTGTTTTCTTTGTGATACAAAATTGTACGGTGAACGTACACGGGTCTGTTCAAGCATTACACCACATAGTAATGTACCATACCCAGAAAAAATTGTTGAGCTTTTGGGAGAGGAATTTGTGGTAATTGTAACCCCTGCTGATCACATGTGTAAGAAATGTACCTCACTTTTGACTCATATGGACAAGTTAGAAAATGATCTGAAACTTGTTAAAAATGCAATGTTGTCATATATACAAAAGAAATATGGAATATTGCCTCCTGATCAAGCTATCAAGGGTGTTGAAGTAAGGATAAAACCTACTTAAAAACAAGCTGCATAATATTAGGTTGTTGCAAAATAATATCTTTATCTTTTATTTAGATTGTCAATGGACACTTAAAGGCAGAGGAACAACTAGAACACGGTCAGCGTAAAGTACCTAGTGGTCTGACACTGGGAGTTTCTCCTTCTGTGACTACTGCTGCCATTGTTACTCCAATCCAAACTCCCTTAAAATTATTAAAAACACAACAGCAGCAGCACCAACCTCAACAACAACAACAACAACAACCACTACCACAACAACAAGAAAGCACTAATAAAATGAAAATCTACAAATGCGGCTTTTGTACATTTCAATCAAAAGAGCTTGGACATGTTCGGCATGTATATTATATACTAATATTTTAAATATATTATTTATACTTACTTTTATTTTAGATTCCACATGCGCACTCATATGAACAAAAAAGAGCCTGAAAAACCTATTCATAATCAAGCAATGGCTAAAACATTAACTCCGGTAATAAGAAAAAAATAATGCACTTTTTACTATATAAATTTAGTATTAGTATAAGATTAAAAAATATTTTTGCAGTCCATATTTTAATTTAATTGTAAATACTATTATTCCTACATTCACACTTAACAACATTCAATAATAATATATGTTAATGCTCAGTCTACTACTTTTAATTTAAATTGTATCTTATACCATACAGCTTTAATTGATATTATTTCAAATTAATGCATATTAACAATACTGTAGGTATAATAATGTTTTAGGTGGATTTTTTTTCAAAACCCAAACAATGGTCCAAGATACAAATTTACATTGAAATATACATAACAAAATGATGTCAAATATTTAAAAAACATCAATTACCTAAGCAATTCAGTATATTGATAATCTATAATCACTTAATATGAATTAGATTTTAACAAATTTAGTTCAATTTTTTAAAACATAATAATTAATGATTTAGTCTAAGGTAAAAAACTTCCAATTAGACCTTAATATTAATTTTTGTAACAATGGACAATGCAATTAAATTTTAATCAATATTATTTTAACATAAAATAATACTGACCTCAAGAACTTTATATAACAATTATTATTTTGATAAGAGAAATTTAATTATTTTTGTTATTAATTGGTGAGTGATTGATGGAGCTAATGACTATATTTTTTTCCACATATTAATTCTTCACTAATTATTAAAAAAGAAATTAAGATTGAACCAAAGTAACTAGGTCTAAGGTAAAACACTTATCTCTACTGTCTTTATTTATAGTCTTAATTGTAACAGATTTTTTTTCAATAATTTATGCACTCATTTACCATTATTATAGATGCTGTTAATAATATGCAACACAATTTTGATTTGATCTCTTAATTTATATAAATTTAACCATATTTAATATTAAATTTAATTTAGGTTGTTCAACCCCAACAGAAGAAACGACTTTATAGATGCCAAGTATGCTCAAAATCCTTTGATAGTCGACTTAATTGTCTTGATCACATACAGAAAGACCACAATCAGCCAACTCCATCAACCTCAAATGGGGTAATTGAAAAATTAAACGTTTTAACAAGTCTTCATTCTAATTATCTTATTTTATTTTTAGGAAAGAGAAACTGAAGATTCTCATCCTGTTCCAAGTAAAATTATTAAATCTGAACCATCCAAGGCTCAAGAAAATAATCAAGATGCTGAATCTCCTATGGAAGTAGACGAAAATCCACAGGACAACAACAAAGGCACTGTAGATACAGATATGATGTTAAATGATAATGTCCCCACTGAAGGATCTGCAAATGCTGAACAAGAAGAAACTGAAAATACATGTGAAGAAGAAGAATCAGAAAATTCTCAGGAAGATAAATCTGTAAAAGAAACAAAATCAAAGAAAAAAACCGAGCCTTCACAAGAAGAAACTCCTGAAGAAGAAGAGGATGAAATAGATACAGCCATTCCTGAACAGGAAGAAGCTGATCAAGAAACTCCAGATAGTGTTGAGAAAGAAGTTGATGAAGACAGTGCAAATGTTGAGAACAAAACAGGAGACCTGGACATAGAATCAATGTTAGCCGCAATCCATAATGATAATCCTCCTAGTAACAGTGGTGATACACAAAACAAAGCTTAAGATTGATACAAGTGATTTAAAAGTTAGTAAATCAGTTTTATGTTTATAAGATCCAGTTTCATAATTTAAAACTTACACTTCCCTAAGGTTTTTAATTTATATTTTCTCATCAATAATTTTTAAATGGCACATTAGGAGTCTGTATTTTTTTTGTTTTTTATATAAAGACATTAAAACATTTTAATTTTTATGGATATTTAAGAATTTAAAGATTAGGAATATAATAAAAATGACATTAAAAAAGTTTGATAGATTTTGAAAAATAATAAAAAAAAATGTTTGCGTTTATAAACTATGGAATAACTGGTGGTAACATTTAAATCAAATTAACATATTATAAATAAAATTCTTAATACAAGTTAATTCTACTTATAAGTAATTTATTGCCTGGTATTTGTGATCTTATAATATATTTGATTGAACCATGTACCAAAGATAATATTGAATACTTTAATTCAATTTCCAACCATAATCGTGCTGAAGGCATTTTCAATCTAACTATGCATACATTTTTGTCATCTTTTAACAATTTGTGCTTAATCAATAATTATGACAACTAGAATTGCACACTAAAATAGGAAAATAAAACTCTAAAAATAATAAAATATAGAAAATAATTAGTAGCTAGTAATTTTTAATTATTTTCATTATTTGTAAGTTACTATATCTATAACATGCAAGTTAAATATTGAATTTCAATATCCGACTCCTTACTAGTTCAAAGGCGGCGGCATCATTATATGCATGAATCTTTGCATAGTTTAAATAATTTATTTTTAACATTAGTTTATTTTAAAATTTTCTCTTTTTTTAAATAAATTTATTAAAGACAAGTTCATAGTTGATTATTATTCAAGTATGCATTTTATCATAATTTTTATAGTTTGATTTTAATCAATATTTGTGACAACTTCATTATAACTAAATTTGCATACTAGTCAACTAAAATTTAAAGTAAATTCTGATAAATATGTAAAATAACAAAACTGTAGTTGCTTAAATTATTAAATTTTGTTTTTTAAATTTAAAAGTAATTATTGATTTATTTTTAGTTAAAATTTTAATTTATAGTTATTTACATGGCTAAATATATAGGTATGATCTTATTTTTGTGGTATGTAGGCGTCATAGCCACCAGTAGTGCAAATTATTACTTATTTAGTCATGATAAAAATCATTGCCAGTTGAAATTCTTTTCCATGCTAAAAATGCTGAAAAATAGTATATGCGCATAACAAAAATGCCATTATGCCTGTATATTTTAGTCATGGGCATTTAAATATGATTCTTGACTCATTACCAAAATAAAATTAATTTTAGTTTAGAGGCATATCACATATATTAGAATTTTTATTATAGTTTTTATACTTTAAAATAGTACAATAAAATTCTAAAAATCAAGTATAAAAAAAAAAAAAAAAAAATAATAATAAAATTAAATCACAAAAACATTATTTACTAATATATAGTTTTTCATTTTTGATAATTATTTCTTTAGTAATAAGATTGGAGGTTAGTAAGCTGAATTAAAAATTATATATTTTTAGTTAAAATTTAAACTTAAAGGCATTTAAATATGAATGACTTATACCAACATGCTAATTAATTTAAGCTTAGAAGTATATCACAAATGCCAAAATCTTAATCATTTTTTTGAATACTTTAAAATAGTATGAAAAATTTTAAAAACTAGATGTAAAAATAAATTATTCACTAAATATTTCTAATAATTAGCATAGGTTGGTAAACTGAATTATAAATTGATTTATTTTTAGTTAAAATCCATATTTATAAAGTATTTAAATATGCATAACTTATACCAACTTACTAATTAATTTAATCTTAGAGTCATATCACATATCCCAGAATTTTAATCATATGATTTATTTTAAGTTAAAATTTAAAGTTATAGGCATTTAAATATGCGTGGAACTAAAAGCTTTGATTATTTTAAAGACAAGTTCAGAGGCATGAAGGCATGTATGAAACTTTGTTATAGTTTTAATAATTTTAGGTATCCGAAAATTACATTTATTTATACAGTAATGTACTAATATAAAAAAAAAAATTATTATTTTTTAGTTTATAGAATTATTTATATTTGTTTATTTGTAATATTGTATATCCTAAGTGTGTAAGTTTATATTCTAGAATATTATTAACTTCATGATTGCAATTCAAAAGCTTAAATTATTTTTAAAATTAGTTAATTGACATCTAATTAAAAGAATTATTTGTCATAGTTTATGATTTTAAATTAAAGTTTTTGTATAATTTTTAAGACAAGTTCAGAGGCATATAAATATGCATAAATCTTTGTCAGTCTAAATATTTTTAGTTTAATTTAGCTGTTAATTGTGTTAATTTTTAAATAAGTTTACATACTGTAAAATAATAAAATATTAAAACATGAAATGTCATAAACAAAAAAAAGTTTAAAAATTAAAATAATAAAAAATTTTTTTTTTTTATCTAGTTATTAATAATTTTTGTTTATTAATTATCTTATATATTCTAAATGTGTATGTTTATATTCTAGAATATTATTGAATTCATGATTGTGATTCAAAAGCTTAAATTATAATAAAATATAATTTTAATATTAAATATATAATATTATATATTTAATATATTTAATATATTTTAAATATTTTATAATTTTAATTATTATTTTATTAATTGACATCTAATTAAAAAAATTATTTTGTCATAGTTTATGATTTGAAATTAAAGTATTTGTATAATTTTTAAGACAAGTCTAGAGGCATAAAAATATGCATAAATTTTTCAGTCTAAATATTTTTAGCTTAATTTAGCTGTTAACTGTGTTAACAATTAAGTAAGTTTACATATTGTAAAATAATAAAATATCAAAATTTGAAAAGTTATAAACAAAAAAAGTTTAAAAATTAAAATAATAAAAAAAAATTTTCTTTAGCTAGTTATTAATTATTTTTGTTTATTAATTGTCTTATATATCCTAAATGTATAAGTTTATATTTTAGAAGATTATTAAATTCATATTATTTTTAAAATTAGTTAATTGACATCTAATTTTGCATAATTAGATGTCATAGTTTATGATTAAATGATTTGAAATTAAAGTTTTTGTTTAATTTTTAAGACAAGTACAGAGGCATATAAATATGTATGAATCTTTGTCAGTCTAAATATTTTTAGCTTAATTTAGCTATTAATTATGTTAACACTTAAGTAAGTTTACATACTGTAAAATAATAAAATATTAAAATTTGAAATGTCATAAACAAAAAAAGTTTAAAAATTAAAACAATAAAAAAATTTTTTTTCTAGCTAGTAATTAATTATTTTTGTTCATTATTTGTAATTCTATATATCCTGAATATGTAAGTTTATATTTGAGAATATTATTGAATTCATGATTCTGATTCAATAGCTTATAATATTTTTAAAATAAGTTAATTCGCATCTAAAATATGCATAAGTCTTTTTCATAATTTATGATTTAATGATTTGAAATTAAACCATTTGTTTAATTTTTAAGACAAGTACAAAGGCATATAAATATGCATGAATTTTCGTCAGTCTAAATATTTTTAGCTTAATTTAGCTATTAATTGTATTAACATTCAAGTAAATTTATATACTGTAAAATAATAAAATATTAAAATTTGAAATTCCATAAACAAAAAAAATTTTTTTTAGCTTATAATTAATTATTTTTATTCATTATTTGTAATCTTATATATCCTAAAAGTGTAAGTTTTTATTTTAGAATATTTATTAAATTCATGATCCTGATTCCAAAGCTTTTTTTTTTTTATTTAGCCTTTACAAAAATTTAGCTCAACAATTAAGTATCTTACATCTATACAAAATAAAATAATATGTATACACAAATAATGGGTTAACAAAAAACAAATGGCTATATGATATATAAATATACATTATGATACATAAATAGATAAAAAATAAAAATAAGAATAAAAAACAGAAAAAGTCAAATGATAAAGCCAGCCTCCTGGATAAAAGAAACAATTAAAATAACAACTTGTTCAGATTTAGAGTTTAAAATAGAGGGAAGATTGAAGGGGATGTTTAAGGAATTGAGAGAAGAAATTAAATGAGAACGTTTTATAGAGAGTGAGGGACAATCAAAAAGGATATGCGATAAATCACAGAGGACTTCATCCAAGTGAGGTGTACAAAAGGGTATTTCATTTATGTTTAATTTATAGTCATGGGAGGGTAAAAGATAATGTCCAATACGTAAACGATTGAACTGTATGATATACGATCTAGATAGAGATAAATGTTTGAACCAAATATTAGTTCCAATATTAGGAACAATAGATTTTAAATTTTGAGGCAAAGTTTGCAGGAAGGTTATTCCAATTAGCGGACCAAAGGGTAGAAACATGACGTCGTAGGAGAGGAATGAAATCTGTCCAAGGAATTAAAGAAGAAGAAGGACTAATAAAGTTTGAGGAAGATTTCGCTAAAGAATCGGCAATCTCATTTTCGCGAATCCCTACATGACTAGGAATCCAAAGAAATTGAATGTTATAACTTGATTGATTGAGGCCAAAAAGAATAGATTTAATACGGAGAGTTAAAGGAGATAAATTGGAATTAAAAGCATAGGAATTAAGAAATTGGAGACAAGACATTGAGTCCGAGGCAATTAAAACCTTTTATATGGAGAGATAGAAATAAACTTTAGCGCTTCCACAATGACGAAGCATTCAGCTGTGAAAGAAGATGACGAAGGGGGTAAATTGTACATGAAATGTGAAGCTCAGGAATGTAGAAAGAGTAATCTGCCGACAAAGGGGAAACGGAACCATCCGTGTAGATAACAATGAAATCTGGAAAATTGCTTTCAATAAAATCAGAAAAAAATATTGTTAATAACTACAGGGGAAGAGATTCTTAAGTCAAGAGAGGAGAAACCTGGGGAAATGTCAGCTATATGAATATGCGTAGAGTAAAGAAAGATTTCATATCCAGATATATACATAGGATGTTTAAAATTGGTTAGAACATATTAAATAAATTCCATAAATATTATGGAATGGTGAAATAGAATTAGCAGACAGAGCTAGAATAGGAAGAGACTTAGAAACATAACGCCAAGTTAGGAACAAGGAATAAAAGGTATCAAAAATAGGACAGTTAGAGAGAGATAAGGATTTAAGGAGAAACTTGCCTGCAAGCCAGCGACATCTAATATTGAGAGGAGGGCACAAAGATTCTACTTCTATTGCTGGGAGAGGAGAAGATCTAACGTAACCCATGATGCATCTCAAGCAAGAGCTTTGAACTTTATTAAGTCTTTTCCAATTTGAAAAAGATGCTGAACCAAAGAGGAAACAGCCATAGTCGAATTTGGAACGTATAATGGAATTATAGATTAACAGAAGATCCGTAGGATGAGAGCTCCACCAAGTACCAGTAATAGCCCTAAGAAAATTAGCCCAACGGGAGCCAAAAGAAATGAGTGATAATATGTGCGGTAGCCAGCGTAATTTGGGATCAAGAATAATACCTAAATAGGTGGTATTATCTACAAAAGGAAGAACATTGTTGTCGAAATAAATAAACGGAGAATTAAAATATCTACGCCTCGTAAAAATGACAGATTTACATTTCTCATAAGCGACAGAGAAAAATAGATTAGTTAAAATATTGTTAAGTTCGATGAGAGCGAGATTAAGGGGATTCAATAGCCAACTCGAGAACTTTATTGGAAGAAAAGACAACAATGTCATACGCATAAATAAGGCAATTATAGCCGAGACTGGAAAGGTGATTTGCAATTGTACTCATATAAATGTTAAAAAGAATCGAGCTAAGGCAGCTACCTTGCGGAAGTCCGGAAAAGGTAGTCCGAGTGTGCATTGTGAGCCGAAAGGGGAAGTAAAAGATAAACTCCTAATAGAAAACAAGGAAAGGATAATATTACAGAAACTGGGAGTAAACCAATGGAGGAAAGTTTGGAAACTAAGGTAGGAATACTAACAGAGTGAAAGTCACCACTAATATCTACAAAAGTGGCAACAAAAAATTCTTAAACATTAAAGGCGTGATAAATATTTCCAATAAAAGTGGAAGGCATTCCATGGTGCCCATGCCTTTTCTAAAAGCAATTAGATTAGGTGGTAATATAGAATAATATTCCAACCACCAGTCGAGCAGAGTTTTGAGAATATGTTCGAAAGATTTACATAGTGCAGAGGAAAGAGCAATAGGACGAAATGCAGTAATAGAATTTGGTTTGGGAATAGGAACAATTTTGTATGAAGTCCAAGATGGTGGAAAGTTGTTGGTAGACAAGATGTAATTTAGCACATTTAGCAAAAAATCCAGAGCACAGGAAGGTAAGTGTTTCAACATTAACGGTGAAATATTATCAAATCCACAAGCTATTGAACGCCTTGAAAAGATGGCATAACTTAATTCAGATATTGTGAAAGGATTAGTAAGAACATGAGAAAGAGGAGTTTGTGGATGAACGGAAGGGAAGACTTCAGATAAAGTAGGAACGTAACAAATAGCAACCTTATAGCAAAAATCGTGGAACCATTCGTCGTTGGTGGGCCGGTGAGATGGGGAGACACACTTTTTAAAGCGTTTAGCTGTGGACCATAGAATATGCGTAGAAGT
Organism: Pentalonia nigronervosa; assembly: GCA_014851325.1. NCBI lineage: Eukaryota > Metazoa > Arthropoda > Insecta > Hemiptera > Aphididae > Pentalonia > Pentalonia nigronervosa. The sequence goes on from JACXSJ010001361.1 coordinate 61,616, forward strand.
TGAATGGTTTAAGCTGGAACAAAATTTTTTCTATACTAATCTTTTAGCATTTCTTAAGGTACGAGTAGTGGCTGCACAACAATTTTGATAATTGAAAAAATCAGTCATCGAACCCGAACGACGAAAAGTCTTAAATAGCTGGGACCTGGTCTTGATTGCGTCGGTACAGGAAGAGTTCCACCAGGGAGGAGAGAAAGGAATGGTTTTAGGATTTGATTTCTTAACTGGTATGCATTGTTTAGCAACACTGTCAACGATCTTCGAGAAAGTAGAAAATGAGTCAGATAGAGGGAGATTAGAAGGTATAGATGAGATCGAGCATTGAATTAGACGAGAAAAAGAAGGCCAATCCGCCTTGTTAAGATTGAAGGTACAACGTGACTCATCAATAGGGTTTGGGAAAGGGTCAGTCGATTGGGTACCACGGAAATTATTCCCGTCAGTTAGAGACACCAATATAGGGAAATGATCACTGCCATGGGGATCATCGAGGACGGACCAAGATAAAAACCAAATGAGATCGGGTGAGTAAAAAGATCAATAGCAGAATCCAGAGATCCTAGCCGCCCAACATGAGTAGGACAACCATTATTAAGAATACAGAGATCTTGGGAACTGAAGGAGTCATATATGAGATTACCGCGACGTGAAAACGATTGCGAGCCCCAAGCGGGATGGAAAGCATTTAAGTCGCCACCCAGAAAGGAATTGCGCCGGACGAGACTAAAAACCGAATCCCAAACTGCAGCAGGGATTTTAGAATCACTTGGAATATAACAAGATCATATAGTAAGGAATGAGGACGAGTTCGGGAGGAACACCTCAGCGCCGACAAAATCTATTTTAAAATTAAGAAAACTATTGCGGATGACTTCAGCAATATGGACTGGCCTAGACCTAAGGGAGTTGTGAATTAAAATAGCGACATCGCCATAACCATCTTGGCGATCAGATCTGTAATTTGCATAATTAGGAATATTAATCGAACGACCAGGTAATATCCAGGTTTCCGAAAGGAGGGCTATAGAACATTTATTGCTGGAAAGTACATAATGTAGAGTGGGAAGGGGGGCAATTAAGCTTCTAACATTCCATTGAAGAATATTAGTAGGATTGATCAAATTGATAGAGCTATGGGAGTTAAACATTGGGAGAGAACTAACTATCGTTCGTGGGAGGAATGGAAAGAAGAGAGTATAAGGAAGATTCAATTAAGGATTGTAGAGCGGAAGGGGAAAAAGGCGAAGACAGAGTGGGAGAGTTAATAAGAGCATCTGCTAAAATATTTGATAAGGAATGAACCCAAGAGAAATCGGTAACATTATTACCAGAAGTCTGAGACTGCCCTGAGGAATGATTTAAATAACTACCGTTTGGGGGGGGGGGGGATAGCACGGTCTAGAAGAAAGAACTGCTTTTAGTGGGAGGTAATGGATGAGCTTTAGCTTTAGACTCCTTGGAGTTAAAAAAGTGGTGACTGTCATTAAGATTAGGATAATCCTCTACGTAATGAGTGGAAATTGGTACCGTTGAATTAGAGATAGGAGGCTGTCTAATTGTAACATCTGAATACTTAAAAGCTGTAGAGGAACATTTATTTTTTTTTAAAAGTGACTGCATCCTGATAAGAGATGTTTTCGATGACCATAATCTTCTTAATATCCTTCTGAACTGCCCACTCATGACAACTGCGATCAGTGGCCAAGTGGGGTAGATGACAAAATAGACAGGAGGGGTCAGTGGCAGAAACAGAGGGGCAATCGACTATGGAGTGTTTGACGCCTCCACAGTGACTGCACCTGGGATCACTTCGACAAAATTTTGGGTATGACCAAAACGGAGGCAATGATTGCACTGAACTGGAGAACGGACACTCGGAGAGACTTCAAAAATCAAGTTGAATACAGTAATGTGTTGAGGCAGTCTGGAAGAAATAAATTTCAATTCAACCAGGCAAGTGGATGTAATATTGCCATCCTTTTTGACTGTAATCCGTCTGAAGCTTTCAATTTGAAAGGGCGAAGATAAGCCTTCATAGAAATCAGCTTCAGAGAAATCAGTATCCAGTTTAATTACACTAAAAGAATAAATTAGATTCGAAGGGATACTAGCACTGAAACCATAATCCTTTAGGAAAGCGGAGTTCAAACATATGTTACCGTATTTGATGAAATCGAAAGTAATCTTGACTTTTTTGAAACCAGCGGGTTTAATATTGATGATGCCCTTGAAATTATTTAAAAAAAATTTGGCCGCCCCTACTGGGTGCCATTTACCCAGATTTTTTCCCGTATTAGTACTTTCAACAAGAATAAAGATAGGGCCAGTATAGTCGGACGGAAAAGATTGTAGATTATGTCGTAATGGATTTTTGATGACATTAGAGCCGGTCGGAGTAGATATAGAAACAGAGAGATTAGAATTAATAGGCTCATTAGTATTATCGATGACCGTAAGATCGTCAACAACCATATCTGATGACGTAGTAGTTACGGGTAACGGTTTATCATAATTGAAGGCTGAATTCGATGTAGTTAATAGTGGAGTGTTTTCAATAATCTGCTGAAGAACCGGAGAAGTAGGACTAGACGTACTATTACTCGAATTATTCAACTTACGTGCATTTTTCTTACTAATAGCCGCCTGCCAGTTTGAATCTGGACCACGGTGAGAGGTTACATGAGTTTTAACTTTTGTAGGAGTAGGTGATTTACTTGTCCGTGAATCGCCGCCCGAAGACGACGACATAATAAAACCGGCTATAACAATCTATAGATGCAAAGTACACTGCAATAGCGAAAAGACCGAAAACCCGACTGCACACTATGACTGTTGGCCGATACTCGATTCAAAAGCTTATAATACTTTTAAAATTAATTAATTGGAATCTAAAATATGTGTAAATCTTTGTCTATATTTACTTTTATCAATAATTGCGGTAACTTAAATCAATTTTCACATTTCAATAAATATAATATAATTCCATTAACATTTTTGTTTGGTACGGAAAGTAATTTATTATTAACAATTATAATTTTTTTGTTAGGTGTCTATAAGCTTATATTAAATGCTTAATGTGTACGTTCATATTTAATTTGATAAATAAAAAAAATAATTATGACATTTTTTATAGTAGTAAGCGATAAAAAGAAAAATGACTAAAATATATTGCAAACGATATTTATTATAATTTGACATCTTATGTTTTATAAGTTTATGTTACTTGAACTAATTATTTTTTAATATTTGATATAAATAAAATAAAATAATTTAGAAAATACATATTTTTTTTAGTTTTTTGCTCTGCGAGAAAATACTTTTTAACATTAAACTATATTATTGTAAACAATCTAGTTTAAAAATAGTAAACAAATAATAATATTTGGTAGCTTGTAATATTTTATTAAACATATCACATTTCTTAAATGAACTTACTTTAATATTTTGAAATTACTTATTTATTGTTTTAACATAATTTGCTTATATTCTAAATAAAAATAACATAATCAATAAAATACTAGTCATGATGGTCTGGTGTCCGTCTAGACGTTTCATAATCATAAGTAACTGAAGAAGTTCTACTGTTAGGTGCTTCGTTGCTCATAGTAGCAGACTGGCTAACCACTGGTTCAACAACAAACAACAAACTAGATGTACTAGGAGTATGGTGATTGCTACTGTCACTATCGCTGCGCATCAATGTATCTTCCTGTTTACCATCTTGATATCCAAAATCATCATTAGTTGATAACACTTCTGTGTAAGTGATATTTGATAAATTTGATGATGCAGAGTCATTGGGCAATGGCGGTTGAGGTGGGAACACAGTGCGTACATTTGGTTTCTCAGTACGTCTCTCTAGCCTCCCTCCTGCTGTAATCGTCATTTGTTCATCTAGTTCTTCAATCACCTAATCATAATAATAAAATATTTTAATCTATTGTATCAATTGTTATTAATTTTTTCATAATACCTGATCAGCAATTCGGACACTACCAAACTGTTGCTGTAGTAATTTACTACTACTACTCTGTAAACTATCTTGGCTCTGCCAGCTACTGCCTGGCAATCTGTTGCTGCTCGATACCCTAGATAACAGTCCTGTACATAACAAGTTAATAATATTATCAAAATAGAGAACATAATATTATATAATGTTTAGTATTATTTATTAAATTATGAAAATGTGATGGTAGTATGGTATAGATATTGGTATTGATATTGGTATTAATATTAAAATATTAAAAACATTAGGTACAAATAATTTTTTTTCAATTCTTGATTGCATGCCTGTTTTGAGTTTTTCAATAAACAATATTTTTAGATTCTGAGTGAAGGTAGGAATTTTTTTGTTTCAATGTGATGTATTTGTTTTTTTGTTTGTAGAAAATATACAATTATATGCATATTATTTATATATAAATGTAATATCTATTTAAAGTTTTTAATTATGTATGGGATTTACTCAATGAATAATAGGTGCACTCAAAACCTACTAAACATCAGAGTGTCCCTGGTTTTTGATTGCTTATTCTTCTATTTTATTACGGTACAAGGCCAGGCAATCCACATAGACGTTCGTGTGTACTAAAGGTTATTTACCTTAACGCCGTAACAATCGCTAATGAGTGTCTTGTATTATAATTATTAATTACAATTATTCGGGATTTGATACAAGAGGTTTTTAAAGAGTTTAAGAAAGCCAATTTTTAAGCGTGTGTGTGCGGGTTATGTAAATATGTGCGTAGTAAGTGATTTATTAGCGTGTAAAAGAAATAACGGAGTGCCTCCACACGTGCACGCATACATGTCATTAATCCACTAAACGAATAATAATTAAGTATTTTGTTTTGACGTAAGTAGGTATTGATCTTTTAACAAATTTTGAATTATAAATATATAACATATACGAATTTGTCATACAATTTACTTAATAACGGCTTACTCACATTTTTTTATTAATTATTTTACTTCAATATTACATATTATTAAAATTTAGAATTGTTTACATAGAGAATAATTTTTCGATGTCCACCGAAGTTCAGTGGTTTAAATTTTATACAAAAATAATTGTATGTTTAATAGTTGACTATTTTTAAATTATCAAATTTCTAAAACTCATTTTTAAATTCCAACTATTACGTTAGCCGTAATACAACCTGCCGAATCTGTGGTTTCGTCAACCCATGTTTGTTATATATTATGTTTTCAATTAGTGTCTAAACACTGTATTAGGAGATTTCTAATATATATTATACAGGTAGATAGCTAACTTAACAGTTAACCTAACCTACTTCTTCATGAAGACCATAAAGTTAATAAATCCTAAAATAAATAATTATTTCTACTACTTATATTTTATTTTATTATTGCTGTACTATAAAAATATTAAAAACAAAAAAATCTATATTTGTTTTTTAAAAAAAAATTATTTATAAGAAATAAAACATTTTTTGGGTCTGGCTCAGCGTCGGAGTTAGTATTTGTGAGGCCCCGGACGAAATATGCTACGAATTATGTAATTGTACTTAAGTACTTTTTTATATTATGCATAAAACATAATGGGTAATATAATATAACATATTTTCACGCTTATAAAGTTATAACATAAAAATATAATATACATTCTTTAATGAAAGCTAATTTTCATATTGTGCCTATGTTCACGCAGAATTTCATCATAATTAACAAAATATCTTTTTGTTTAATGTTTTAGAAAACTACTAGGATTTTTTACTTTTGACCGCCTTAAGTACCAACTAGATTCACTTTTATACCAAAAAAAGTGCTGAAGTAGAAAATTGAAACATTTTAACGGTTCTAAAAAGTGATTACACACATTGTAAAACCAATCATTCATCGCTCTGCTGTACTGTAGGAGTCGAGTATACCTTGTCATAGAGTAGGTCATTGTAATAGGTACCTATGTTAAATTTGAATTCAATGATAAATCATTGGATACGAAAAACGATTGAGTGGAGACATACTGACAGTTGATTATATCATATAAATAAAATGCTATTAATTATCATAGTAATTTATTCATGGTAACTCTATAAATTATTAATATGTGAAAGCATAAAATTAATCTAAATGTAATAATAATATACGTAATTATTAAATACCCACGAAAAATATTTTTAGTTATAAAAGAATAACTAAGATCATTATTTTTCGTTTAAATATAAAATTTTGTCCAAATTTTAATTTCAAATGTTTTTTAAAAAAAATCAAGTTTTTATATTTTTAGATTTCTTGGTTCCAGTTTATTTATGAGGGATCTTGTATAAAATTTTCAATCCTTAGCTATAAAAATTGAACATTTTGTACATTTTAAGTTTTCAACTACAAAATAATATGCAAATTGTTTATGTGTATCTTTAATATTTTTTAACAATTTTTAACCTTAAATTTATTATATATAATAATAATTAAAATTATTATTAACCTTTATATATTTATTTGTGTAAAACCAAAAAAACAAAATCGATTTTGTCAACGTCAAAATTCTCGTTTTTACTTAATTTAAATTTTTTTCCTAACGCTTTTGAATACGAGGCACAAACAGAAAGTAAGAGTACTAGGGCCTTTACGGGCAAAGGGAATTTTTTTTTGCTATACTATTCATTTTGCTATGTAGCTTAGCTCTTCCTGTTTCTAACGTCCAAGTACGCGCCAGTACGACCACAAAAATGGTAATGGCAACGTTTCCAGTAAAAGACGTCGATAAAATCTGCCATCAAGTGCGAAATTTGCAATGTTATCCAGAAACCTCCAGAGTTTTTGGAGTATTACGAACTTGAAAATGATGATTTTTTTGTATTCTAACGTTATAGATGACGAAACTTGGGTTACTCACTATACCCCTGAAACCAAAAGACAATCCTCCTAATGGCATTATACTTCATTATCCTCAGCCAAAAATTCAAAACAACGATTTCGGCCAGAAAAATCTTGGCACCGTGTCTAAGGATTACAAAAGGATCATTTTGATCAAATTTTTACCTCGGGTAAAATTATCAATATTTCTAAGTATTGCGAGACCTTAAAAAAATGAGAAAAGAAATTCAGAACAAGAGAAGGGGGATTGCTGCAGAAGGTAGTCGCCTTCTGCGCGATAATGCTCAGACTCCATATAGTCAACACAGCAATGCAACTTTTACAGTCGTTTTGAACTACCTTGCATATTTTTCTGACTTGGCGCCTTCAGATTATCATTTTTACACGTCTCTTAAGATGCACATGGGTGGGAAAATATTTAAAATGACGAGAAATCGAATGGAGTAGGTGAAAAGTAGGCAAGGAGGCGGCAGCAGAGTTCTATGACCACGGCTTAACAAATTGATTCCTCGTCTCACTAAGTGTATCGTTTGGATGGTGATTACGCAGAAAAATAGTTCACATAATATATCCTGATATAACCGCATGTAATTTTTTTTTAAATTAAATTATTTTAAAAAATTAGAAAAACCGAGTACTTTGTGAACATACCTTGTATTTATTGTTCAGCAAAGATGATTAAATATTTATCTAAATAAAGATAAAGATAACTAAGTATAATTTTATTTAGATAGAGATAATATTTTAGTAAAATAAAAAGATAAAGATAAAAGATAATTGCAATTTATCTAGATAAATAAAAAGATAATTTTTTTTCTATTTCATGGTGATTTATAATTACACAGAAATCAATACAATACTTTTGTGTGCGCGACTGCATATCCTCCTTGCCAGTATACAAAACTATAAAATATAACAATTATATTTTTCCGGTTTACCTATGTAAACTTTTAGAAAATCCATACGAATTTAATTATTTTAATACATGCATATTTTGTAATTCGTAACTATTATTTTGTTTTTATCTAATGGTACTCATATTTTATTTATTTAGATGATTTAGTTAAAATGACGCGATTATTTATCTAAAATAACACATCTTATATTTTTAAATTTATCTAAATAAGATAAAAGACAATTAATTTAGATGAATGTATCATATTATGCTCTATACTGCTTGTTGCTTGTACTACTGGGAATTTTTTACTTTTGACCTCCTAAGTACCAACTAAATACAAACTGTTATTAGAAACCGCCTCCCAAGTTAAAAATTAAAGTACTTTGATTAAAGACATAAAAAAATTTTGGGGATGCTATACAAATATTTGTGTAAGGGGGAGGGCGGTTGGTCAGCCCCCTCGAAACTCCATACTAATTTCGCTTATGCTGTGTAGGAACTAACATTCTTCAATTTTAATGTGGTGTAGGAACTCTAATGTAGGTATCTAAATTAAGATACTGAGTGGAGGGATAAATCTATAGATTTTACAATGATGTGTTTTTAAAAATTCTTTTTTTTTGTGTCTGTTCTAACCTAACCTTTTGAGGAAGTAAACCTTTTTTGATTTTCTATTTCAGCATTTTTTTTGGCAGGAGAGTAAATCTAGTTAACCGGAAATTTTAAGCAAAACAATTTTTGACTAAATTGACCTTTTTTTTCAAAAATTAATAACGATACATACTTTTAATTTTTACCAAATATTTATATGACCATTTTCCATACATTATAACATTTTTACAAATATTTTGACTTTTTTTTAAACTATTTATTTACATGAAAATTTTTTTTTAGTTTTTTTAAAAATATTATCGATAAATTATATTTTGTTCTTTCAAAACACTTGAAAACATAATACAAGGTTCCTTATAAGTTGTTATTAGTGTAATTAAAAAAAAGTTGAGTATAAAATCATAATACATTTTTTGAGAGCTTGAAGTTAGAATTTTGGCAAAGTTCGTTAATACCACGAAAATTTGTAAATTATTTTTATTTAGAAAATTCATAACAATTTATCTTATAGCAACCTACAGAGGTTGAAAAATTGATCAAGTACACTCCCTTAAAATAGGTGTGCAAAATGTAGAGCCAATTTGTTCAGTAGTCTGTAAATCTATCAGCCCCGTACAAACTTATATTTATTTAAATATAGATATAGTTATATATTAAAAAAGATGTTGATATTTCTAATTATGTACAATCATATAAATATTATAATTGCATTATATTACAATCAATCATCATTTAATATAAAATATATATTTTTGAGTTTTGGTTGTACCTATTTCAGATTACTTCCAATACAACTCATACTTAACGTACAATTTAAATATTTTATTACAAATTATGATCTGATGGGCGCCTAAGGAACATGTTTAGTGGGGCCCATTATCGTATTGAATAATAAATAAAAATATTTACAAAATATTTAAATATTTTTTTTATCGTATAATGTCGAGTCTCGATAACTTGTACCTTAATAAGTCGATAATTCGAACCTCGAAAACATTGATAACTTGAATTTTTGCTCAACCCTTTAAGTGTTTTAAAGTTGTGTTTGAAGTGTATAACTCAAAAAATTCATAAGTCGAATTTATTTTTATTTCTCTTTCGAAATTCAAGTTATTGAGACTCGACTGTATTAAATTTTTGTATTATTAATGTTTTCAGAAAAATAATCATTATTTTATGAACTAAAATTATAGATTATCACTTTAAAATTGAAAGTCTATATTGTTTTTACAAATAAAGAACAATCCAAGCAATATTATATATTAGATTCTAAGTGGAGCAATGTATATGATTAATTACATTTATGTAATAAGAAAGTTCTAGTGTGTTTTTTTGAATTGAAAATTCTAGTAATTTTCAAAAACGTCGAGAATAACAAAAAAAAAAAAAAAAAAAAAATGAAGAAAAAACGGAAATTTTTACGCAAAAACCAGTTTTTGACAGAATGGATTTTGGTGTTTTTTTTATTAATTCAAAATCGAATACATACCTAACCATAGATACTTTAAATACAGTTTAATCACTCTCACTCACTATCCTCTTATAAATCACGGACAGGCCGAGAGAAACTTAGGCTCTTGGCACCCAATGGCTACCTATTGACTTTGTACAAGACACCTTAGCTGTCATTGTATACTTTAGGTCCTTGTTATGCGCGTGATGCAGTCTATCCACCCGCCAGAAATTAAGTCGAACACGGTCGTATACGCCAACGAAGAAATAAAATACCACTCACCGTCGCCGGCCAACTGGGCGGAGGTCCCACCGGTGCGTTTGAACAGATTTTTCAATATGGACGTGACCGAACCGACGCGGTTCAACGAGCTAGCCACGCTCTGGTTGTTGAGATGGTGGTGGTGATCGTTGGAACTATGCGACGATATGGGACGGCCGCGAAGCTGACTGTTTGATCTCTTGTAGCTGCCCGCCGTCGCAACGAAGTGTATGCCGCTTTGCGCGTCGTCGTCGTCCTGCAACAAAAACGTGTGATCAAAATAACCTAACCTAACGTTATATTGTTCGGGAAACGTAAGTACGAAACACGTTATACCTACGAACAACTATATATCGCGCGTACGGCTAACGATTGCCATATTTTATTAAAATGTAATTATATGCAAGGGTACGATTTTAAACAGGCTTTATTTTAGGGATTTTTTTCCCACTGGACAATATATAATTCATATTATAGTGACTATTATTGAAGGGGCTTCGCACTCCTCCCCCCACCCCCCCCCAATAGTATGTATATTCTGTTTTAAGCTAAAAAAAATGCATACAAAAATATAAATAAATAGATACTAATAAGTTATTTAAAGTAGGTACCTACTATTGCTAACTATATAATAGGCACCAATTTTTTTACACGCATATTATTGTGCTAGTGTAGCCAAGTGACTTCTTAGTATTTTATTTATTTCCCAATTGCACATTTCAAATTTCCTACTGCACAATTAATGTCCTTCTACACCTTACAATATAGCCTGATTTTATATTTAATTTACATTTGGTATCTATTTTATACGCGTTAAACGCTCATACCTAGTACGTGGATAATAAGCGTATGGGGAAAATACGGGTTTTTGCGAGTAGACAGAATTATGCTTGCCACGCTTTATATATTATGTGCGCTGTTTTGACTTTTAGCGGATCCCGTTCGACATCATGTTTGCGTTTGCCTACGTGTGTAACATTTACAATTTACTAGTAGTGTTGTATTGGCCGTTGACGATAAATTTTAAAGATATAAAAGTCTTACTGTATATTCTTAGTACAAGTGAACGTTGTACAACACCGTTGGCGAGACTTGGCGTGTTATGTTGATATATTGTGAAAGATAAAAATGAGTAGTTTTTTTCAAAAAGGTTGAGAACTTACACTGCTTTAAATTATAATGCAAAAATGCCATCAATAATTTTGAATTCTCAAAAAACCTTATACGGACAACGTTCAATTGAATATATATGTAGTAGATAATCAGCAGATTGCTGGGATACTATTGAATACTAGACGAGAATAATATTTTTAAATATAAGGATGACTATTTAAAGTTCCCGTTCTTTCTAAAATTATACAAAATATAGTTTAAAATAATATGATTAAGTTAAAAATGAAAAAAATTACTAACAAATAAAAAAAATTAAAATTACAAAAAACAAGAAATAATTTTTTTAATACAAACTCATGATCAGGAAAATGTATATCGTAGATGGAAATAATTTTAACGTTTAAAAAATGCTATATTTCTAAATGAATAATACAATTTAGATATTTTTTTTAACGGTTTTTGGTCTGATAAAAATGATATTATATTTACTATAACTTGTCCGTCGTCGCAGCATTTGGGTGGCATTGAATATTCGGCGTCTGCATCTGATACAGCTATATTAGCTGTCGATGGCTCAGGATGTCGTTCACGTTCTCCGGCAGCTACAGTATATGGCAATTCTGTTGGGAACACTTGATCCCAGTACTGATCTCTGATCAATTCTGGATGTTCGTGATGCATTTCGTCAACTATTAGATATGAAACCTAAAACGGCAAATGATATACAATTTACCAATGTGTGCTTCGTTGAAAATTTGAATGAGTTTAGATATCTTTAAATGTTATATATACTTGGACATTACGATCAATGATCCAATTGACTTCAAAATCATCATCGTCCTCTCCAAATGGATTTATCAGCGATTCAGCCACTTTCAGCCACCCCATGTAAAAGAAAAACTGTAAAGTAGTAAATACCGGAAAATACAAATCGATATAGTTATAATTTGCCGGATTTGATTCCATTTGGTGTTTTGATAATGGTTTATCTAGCCATTGTCGTCCCATTACAGTTGTAATGAAAAATGAATATACGGCCAATGTTACAACCTAGAAAATAATAAGCATATATAAATAAATAATTATTAGATGTATTATTTATTCGTATTTAAATGTTATGTAAAAATAAAAAAAAATAATGTAAATTTAGAACGTAGAATTTACCGGTAAACAATTTTCGGTAAATTTACGTAAAATACTGTAATATTTTTTTTCTTATTTATTCCGTTAAGTAATTTCATTATTATTTTATTAAATATTTGAGACTATATTATTTAATATTTTATATGCAGTTACACGAGTTACATACTAGCCTGGATTAATGTTAGGGGCTGAAGGGACTATAGCCTAGGCCCTAGGGTGCAGTACTATTAGAATGTTCAAATGAGGGCGCAAGTCTTTTCAATTATACATCGAAAAGTATTCACAATATAAAATTAAGCTAATAGATATGAAAACATTATATTAATTTTGAGTTAAATTCTTAAGAATTTAAGTTTAATATTGGAAAATATTGTGGTGCCATACAAAAATAGACCCGGGATGCCAGAACTTAGTATCTGTTTTCGATACATGGTTTTAGAACTATAACAGCTATGAAAGGTTCAAGAAATATGTAGAGCAAATATTGTATTAGATATTTTGTGAAATTTTAAAGTATTATGATAAAATTCTAAACAAATAAGGCCGCCGGAATTTAAAATGTATTAATTAGGTACTCAACTACAACAAAAATATTTTTAATTAAATTTAATTTATAATAAAATATAAATTTTTATTTTTATAAATGTAATGATTATTTTTGTTTTATTTGTTAAATGTACTGTTTTTTGATTAATTTTTTAAACTGTATTTATTGGAGGAGTACCCATTGAGATAAAAACAATGCGATTTTCATGGTTAAATAAAAATTTTCATTAAATAGCAGATGGTAAAATTTAAGTAAATTTATATTTACTGTAAATTTAACCTAGTTCACAACTATATTATTATTATTTATATGATAAACTATAAGTTGATTATGCGAACAAACGTCGAATTTGTTACTCATACAGCATACCTATAGGCTATAACTTATCTGAAGACTGAAGCTTAAAACCAATAGGTATTATAGTAAATAATATGTTCAAAACAGAAACGATATCATGGCAATACGATTTTTTTCCTCACGTTAGGCCGTTAGCTTTAGGTGTTAAATAATCTTATGAGTAGATAGGTACAACAATCATATTACCAAACTCAAGTTATACACAATTCAAAAATCGAGAAACTAAAGAGCAAACTTCGAACATTGCGTTGATTTTTATGCGATATTAAAACAGTTTAAATCTATAATGCAATAAATAATTCATTAATCATTATTACCTGCGTATAAACGAGTGGCACACTTATTGAATCGTAATTGAGTAACAGACCGCACTGACCACGAAATTTGTTCAACTCGTCAATAATTGTTTTTACCGCAAAATCGTCGCGGATTCTTCCTTCTTTTCTGGCCCGGGTCACTATGCTTGCCGCCCATACGACTGGCAACCAGTGTTTGGAGTGACTAGGAAATTTGTTATTTAAATCCAATATGATCGTTTTTTCGTTTTCCAACAATAAACCTATACAACAAACAACAGTGGACTATGGATTTTGAATACCTATTATAAAAATATATAAAAAGGTAGGTATCGTTGTTATATATTTGTCATAGCTAAAAATTGTTTGGACAATGGTATCGCGTACTATGGTAATAAGGCTAATAATACTTACCTGCTTCAACGAAATGATCCAGTGTAGGAAAGCGCTTTTTTACTCTGGGGCTAATATTAGAGAACACCATAGTCAGACCCAAACAGACATATCGCATGATTGTTCGTCTCATCAATCTTCCTCTTTCGTCCTACGGTTTTACAACGAATATTAGTTCAACTGCAATATATCGGTATAAGTAGATAGTTGTAACATAATTTATACGTAGTGTTGTGCATTTTTCATACCTGTCCGTGAATATGCGAACTCACGTAAACTGCTATAGGATCAGGCCATGGAATCGAACAGTATTGGTTCCACCATCGTTGCATTATTATAGATATATAAAATCCCAGCACAAAAGACAACGGTATCAAGTCACTGTATTTTTCGCAATAATCGGAAATGCTTTCAAATACTCTTGAATATAATATAATTTACACGGTTAAAATTTTTTAATGCAAAACGTACATTCAATAATAAACTAGAAAACATACAATTGTCAAGTTGCACAAAAAATTGATAAATTTAATGGTTCAATAAAATTAAATGGACCAACGATGGGTCACTAAATCATGTTTTTAAACCATTACCTCACTATTATTGATTCATTAAAATATGTTAAGCCATTGTTTGTGCAACCCGGCATAAATATTTGTATTATTTTAGTTTTTAATAAAAATTTAAGATAGAGTTTGAAAAGCTAAATAACGCAGGTAAACATGGTATTTCTTTATTCTTATTGAATTCGTATTATAATAAATGTATTATCTAAATGTAAATATGAATGTACATTATACAATTGTATAATAAGTAAATGAATAAATTAGTCAAATTCCAAAGGTTTCTGAAATGCTAAAGATCTAGTATATGTACCGAAAAACATAACTATTCGCATTATACGAAAGTAAAAATATCTAGATATATCCAACGAAATATTTTTGGTACCCAATGAATTGATCACGAGTATAATAAATTAATCGCCAGATAAAAGTTTTTAGTTTTTTAGTTATTTTATTTTACTAGGTATATTTATTTTCACAGAAAATATATGAAAATATGTATATATGTATCTATATAATTGTGAAACTTAAAATAAATTATTTGCTTTAATAAGGTATTCTTTCTATACTATAAAACTATAACAATAATTTATAATTTTTTATTGATTCAAATTCCGACGTTTGACAAAGTTAAACTAAAAAATACTCGCCACGCACTAGTTGACAAGCTAAGTGATGCGAAACAAGACAAGTCCCTTTTATTCAAAGATACATTTTTCCATAGAATGAAAAAGTTTACTTATCTGGTTCTTTATTTTTTGTGCAATAATTAGATAAGTCCGGACTTATCTGATTTTAACTATAAATAATGGTCGCATTTAAGTAAATATAAGCAGTAAGTTTATTATATTTTTTATAAAATATAAATAGAAAAGAGACAAATCAACAGTGTCCGTACATATACAATATCTCCTATAGAATTAAAAATTGTAAAAAAAGTACAATTTTCAAAATAAAATTTAAATCATAGAAGTGATTTTCAATCATCCTGAAAAGTTTCAAAAAGTGAACTTCTCTGGTTTTTTCAGAAAGCCGTAAGTATCTACACAGCTAGAAATAAGATAACTGAAATAAAATTATACTACAAAGTACCTAAAGTCATTATTATTAAAACTGCTGATAGCGTGGCAATAAATTTGATAAACTATACAATCGTCATCTATAATTTACTCTAAATGGGTACAATTAACAACTCTGTTGAACGATGGTATAATGGTTTTGAATGCATCCTATCCAACTATATGGAAATTTATACATTTGTTAAAAAAGAAGGAGAGTCTTATACGTATACGACAGAACAACTAATCACTTGAAATACAATAACACGCAGAATGAATTATAAAAATATGCGATGTCTAAGATAAAATAAATAAAGTAGACCATTTAAAACATTATATCATTAATATCATTTTATATTTCAAATCATTTCATAAGAAAAAAAATACTGAACGCACTATTTAATATTTGTGTAATGTGTAATTTGTAAACGAAATATGTAGTATAATATAATAAATAAAAATATTTAAAATAGTTTTTATTTGATGATCAATTACCTACAGATGACTAATTCACCGTGATCTAATATTTTATTAAGTAGATCTAGGTATAAGAATTCATTATTTAAAAATTATTCGGTATATCATTTTTGAAAAAAATAAAAACATTTATAATAATATATTAAATAATTGTCGTATTTAGGTTTTTGTCTTGGGGGGAGGGGGTATGAATTTATGAGTGTTACTTGAGATTAAATGTTTTGGATGTCAGCGCAATGTTTGTTTTCTCTCTTTGGCTCATGCGAAACATAGACAAAACGCATTCAAACGAAATCATTTTTTTTTTGTTTTTGAGTAATATTAGAGTAGAATTAGTAAACTCATTACAACTCAACCCATTACAAAAATTATAGAGTATAATATTTTTGAGGGTATGGCAGATATGTCATAAATCGATAGATTTGTCTAAACATGTCTCAAAACAATTTTTAAATCATTTTTATTTACAAAACTTTTTTATTTTGAAAGTCGAATACAAAGTCAAATAATAATAAAATATAAATCCGATAAGTCATACCCTCAATATAATTTTTGTAATAAGTGACTCTAACATTACTCGACAATCATAAAAAATAATTTTACATGAACACGTTTATCTATGTTGCGTGTGGGTTTGAGAGAAAAAAACAAATATTGTGTTGACATCCTCTTAAAACAAAATTGAGTTTCTATTACAAATATATGTGTTATTTAAATTACACAAAGTATATTAAATTATTAAATCAAATTAATTTTCTAATATATTTAAATGTGTAGATTTAAATTATAATTACCACACCATTTTGACACGCATTATTTTTTTGTCGATAAGTATAAAAATAAAGTTGTTTTTTTTGGATTCATACATATGTTTTATTATAACAGTTTAAAAATTTTACTATTTATATTATCACTTGTAACAATGAAAATAAACTATCATATACAAGCAACGCTATGCATTATAGGGTTAAAGTGGGAATAAATAACTATTGACTATAAAAACAAAAATTTAGTTATGATTATAAAATGAGTTTAATAATAAAGTTAATTGTATGATTACGTTTAGTTGCGTGAGATAATGTCGATTGGTAGGCTAAGTTCTACCTCCACCTCCATGTGATGCCGACTGGAAACGAAATTCCAGTTCCGGCTAACGGGGAGTCACAGAAGACAAACTGTATAAAACTGAACATCGACGGGTCTAACAGCAACTAGAGAGGGCCAACATCGCCCTTCAACCTGGTTAGTGTCCCATCTCACACCTCAGTAGATCTCATCTGAAACTGCTCCACAGCGGCCGATTGACCCGGGACGTTAGTAAGACACCGTCTGGGCATCGCCCGGGTGATTACCGTGATTGAGAAAAGGAAAGGACGAACGGATCGGGCCGTCGCCGACGCAAAACTCTGCTAATTGGGTGTTCAATGGATCGAGCAAAACAGCAGATGACAGAACGGAGGACATAGAAGGAAAACTGCACAACCCAACACCGGCGTGTCCAGCGACTAGACATGGCAAACATCGCTATCATCATTCGAGATTACAACAGCCGAAGACGAAACTCCGGGAAACGATTGAGAGGAAGTAACACGCCGGCCGCAACTGCACCCTGATCACCTTATCCAAAATCGTCCCACAGCGGCAGGAGCGCCCTTGAATATTAGTAGGACACACAGCACGGTTGGTCACCGTCCGGGTGATCGCAATTGAAACTAAGGGTGTTGCGGACGCGGCACAACAGCTCGACCGGACTATTGAGCGACGACATAACATATGAACGGATACAGAAGGAAAACTGAGAAAACCAACAAAGGGGAAGCACCAACATCCACAACAACAGAAGGGCAATGGTTAGCACGAGACACGAGACCGCTGGCGATCAAGTCAGGCCGAGAAAATTGAACGTGACCAAAAGACTGGCGGATAGCAAAACCGGGTCTAGAAGTCAAAAAAAGTGAAAACCGGCCATATATATGGTGGCAGAAAAGAAAGCCTCACACGTATGGGATACCAGAGCAGCTGACTCAGGTCTGTCCGAAAAGAGGACTTTTCGAACAAGATATCAAGGGTGGCTGACTTAGATCGGCCCGTGAAAAGGATTCGATCTATGGGAGATGATACCAATCATAGACCAATCATTGTATATGTATATTTGTAAGGTGAAGAGTAAGGGTCTATTTTGATCCTTCCCTATGTCAACATTGAAATTGTTTGTGCTCCCCCTCTGACGATACACACACTATACATGTCACACTAGCGATCGCTAAGGAAAGTAGTGTTTGTATTCGTCAAGACAATCAGAGCTGTAAATATTATTTTAAATAATAAACGATGCAAATGGGGACTAAGCAATGTGCAAACAGTTCAACCTCCATATTGGTGATATCACATTGAAAAAAGGTAATATCAAGTAATGTATGGTTGGGTTTAGAAAAATTGGTAACCTTTGGTTATGTTTGGTTATGTGAGTAAATGCATGGTCACTTTTTGTAACATTTGATAACCTCTGGTTAAGTTTGGTTAGGTAAGGTAATATATGGTTATGCCCATCGACCTGATGGCCTTCGAGCGAGCCGGATCGTTCAAGGCCAGAAGAGAGGTGGCGCCGGAATGGGATGACGAAGGGGGGCCCCTTCCGCCGGATCAACCTCTCCGAGGGAGAGCCTTAGGCCTGATGCTGTGGGCCCGGAGGATGAGCCAAGTACCTCCACCAACGGACAGTGAACGCTGGTGGACGCGGACGCTCATACCTCCGGACCTACTTCAACAGTGGGCGACCAGATCGTACGGGGAGTTGTCCTTTCACCTCACCTAGCTGATGACAGGTCACGGTTGTTTCAACTGGTACCTCCAGAGGATCAACCGTTCCCCGTCTACCAGATGACGGTTCCCATTTCGGACCACCCGATAGCTACGGTGAGGCGGTCGACAACGCTCACCACACCCTCATTGATTGCGCAGCCTTCAACGAGGACCGTGAGCGTCTCGTCCGCGCGATAGGGCCCTTCGACCCAAGCGATCTGGTTCCTCGAATGTTGGCCAGTGCGGCAAACTGGGAGGCGGTGGCCCTATTCGCGAGGGTTGTGATGACCGCTAAAGAAGAGGCCGAACGACAGTTTCGGCAGAGTGTAGCTCCTTCAAGGCGGAGAAGAAGGTAGTCGACGAGCCTTCGGTCGTCGAGCTGTACGCGAGGCCTTCGGCTGGGGCGACCACGCATCTATCTGGCCGCGAGGCTCAGGCGCCCAACGCAAGCAGGAAGTCGTTGTATCGGGAATTTGTAAAACATTTTTTGTGAGGGGTTGTTGAAGGGGTATTGTCCCTCCTTCGCCCCACCCGAAAGGGTAACGCTATTTTATATTTTTTAATAAACGATGGCGACCCGCCACCCGAAGCATTGCTTCACGGAATTTCCGGGTGGCGGGGGTATCGCCGATTTAAAAAAAAAAAAGGTAATATATGGTTACGTTAGGTAATGCATGGTTATGTTTGGTAATGTATGGTTACGTTTAGTAACATCTGATAATCTTTGGTTACGTTTGGTTAGATCAGGTTATGCATGGTTACGTTTGGTAATCTTAGTTAATGTTTAATTGCATTTGGTTACGTATGGTTACGTATGGCTACAGCCTATATTATTAACTTTTGCAAAATATGTAAGCCTAGTTCACTAATATAATAATTTAATATATTACAAAATAATGTATTAATAAGTGCCAACTACCCCTAATTGACACTTAATATAACAAAAAAAAAATCCATCAAATGTTGAGTTTTGGAGGGGATGGATAGGTAAAATTATGTCTTGCTACACCTAAAAAATATGGCTTGAGCGCCACTGGGGAGGTCCATCCCTCATACCCCCCTGTAAATACGCTACTGGTTGTTAAACTCGTTAAATACTAAATATATAAAGTAGAAGTATACCTTTCTGATCTATCTATAATGTATAAAAAAAGTCAGCTGTTTTGTCTATAGAATAAACAAAAATATGTCTATAATTTTGTTTTTAGTAAGTATCTTTATATTCGTTTTAAGCGTATAATTTAAATGCGTACATTCAATACAATTTTGAATAAGCCCTAATTAATTTAAAACATTACAAACAAGGAACACTTACCGTTTTTGTTCTTGATTCAATACAAAGCGATAAGTCAAATTTAGAGTATAATAACAAACAAGGAATGCAGCCAAATCAGGCCACACTAACTTGTATATACTTCCTCGCCACCTAAAAACGAATAAAACCAATATTTTATGTTTAAGAAATACAACAAAGGCATCTAGGTATATAAAAAATCAGTACTTGAACTATTTAATAACTTGCTTTAGGTGCTATAATATACTATTATTATTTATTTTTATCCTATTAATGTGGTTTCATATACAAACTAAATCCTAACAATTTGAACAAGATTATGTATGAATATATTGTCTTATTAAATTATTATGTAATATATAAGTACAATATATAAGTACAGAATATTTATTGTATGGACTCAGCGTGAACCAAGTGCATTAGGAACAGCTAAGATAAATCATTAACTTTATACACGTCCAGACCCGTGTGCGTATTAAGAATGAGTAATTTTTTTTTAGAAACAGTTTATTACAGCATTATTTGGTGGTTGGCAAAATAGTGAATTTGTATGATAATTCGATTTTTATTTTAACACCAAATCAATGATTAGCGTGGATGTAGCAAACCGACCGAAATAAAAATGCCAACCTATAGAATAAACACTATTGTTGACTATTATTGCATCGATTGTTGATATATAATTGTAAAAAACTTGCGGAATGTGAAATATGCATATACGTTCCGTTTATATCCGATTGAAATGGTCGAAACACGCTGTTTGATTATGCGTTCAACGTGATTTTGTTATTATCGTAATAAATAATATGTATCATATACATTACAATAATGTGGATGCATGCATGCAATGTAATCGGAGGACTACAGTGTTGTTGTCAGCAGTTACATTGGCAGAGCGTTTGAGCCGCTTTTTTTTTTTTTTTTTGGTGGCAATTGTTCTCAAATTGGATCCCATCTGTCGCCGTGTCTGCAGAGAAGGTTACAACAGTTTAAGACGCGTAGGTGCTCTGTCGGGTAGCAACTATAGCAAATGTTATTCTGATGAAATCGATCGACGAAAATAAATGTTATTCAGTATTCTAGTTGTGAACGCAGAGTGAAAGGGATTTGATTTATTTCATCGATTCGTATTTACGCGACAATACGTAATATTTAGTTTTTAATAAAATGATAATATTATTATCGTATTCAGAAATACCGGTACGCTTATATTAATATTACAAACTCTTGAATTTAGTCTTACAAAAAAAAAAAAAACAAACCGGAGGGAGCTATGATTAAACAGAAAAAATATTGGACTGTAATTTTTAATTGCATACCTATGCTATTATTATAAGTATTATCATTGATTATAATATAATCAATGATATTATATAGATGTAAATCGATAACATGGCGTGCATAAGTTAAAATATGAAAATAATCACTTTGCGACCGTGACTTTTCAAGTATAGATAATTTATTAAATTAAAAAAAAAAAGATGTGAACCATTGTTGTGCAATGACCGTTATGCCAAGTCATTTGGCTACGTTTGTTGTTATATATATATATCGATTTTATATAACATTTTTTTTTATATGTTCATTGATAAACACAAAAACACTTTATAACGTAGTTTATAAATTGGTCGTGCTACATCCATGTCTTTAAGTTGCAAAAATTCACACGTGGATTCCGATTTATTAGAAATGTTGAGCGTTCCGTGTTCCATACTTATCTTTATAATTGTATGCAGATATATCGCATGTGTTTATAAAATATTAAATTTTGTATAACTTACAAAGGAAATTTTAAAATAAAATAACAGTGCCTGTAAATTTATATTTTATTGAATGTCGAAGTAGTGTAGTAAAAGTAGTTATATTCAACTTAATATTTATTATTATTGTCTGAACAAAACTTTGAACACAATGAATAAGATGTGAATATAAGAACTCATTAAAAAAATATTTTTTTGTTGTTTAAGGCGTTTAAGAGGACGTTGTATATTATAGTATAAACTCTATTAAATTTTAATAATTTCAATTATTTTAGATTATATTTGAGTAAGGTAATTTATAATTATAAATATTAATAGTATAAGTGTTTAATGTACCTACTTACTATAATATAGGTCAGCACTCTTCTTTCTACTAGTCATAATTTTAAAACTATTATAAATTATAACTAAAATAATAAGCAGCTAATACACCACCATATTAGATAGTATTATTTAAAAAAGAACTCAAGATATCATACAAACTAAACCTGTACATCGAAATAAATGTACTAGTTACCTATCACTGTAATTACTAGTAAAAAATATTTTATGAAGCTTCTGTATTTTATATTATCAAAAATAATCTTAGTTTTTAAACTTAGTAATTGATTAGTAATATGTAATAGAATACCTAATGCTAGAAAATTATCTAATATCAATCTACCAACCATGAACCACCATGTACAGAAAACTAACATAGTCCTAAGTCCACGCTCCACATACCTACTTATATTTAGGTTCAAAAATCTATAATATATCAATATAATATACATACCGCATACGTATACCAGATATCTATTACCATAATACCATTATATATTAAACATAGTAACTCTTTCAAGGGGACGTTTATCAGTTATGCTTAAAATTACTCTTTAAAATACCAATGGCGCTAAATAATGACTGTTGATCATTAAAATTTAAAATATGTAAAAAATAATATTTATTATATATACAACCTAATCTAACCTAAGCTACAACTTTAAGTTAACAGCACATAATATTTACTTAAACAAAATATAATCATAGATTAATAAACACTTAGGTACCTAATATAAAAATAATGCAATTAAATATAAATGATTCTTGTGTAAATATAAAATGAATATCTAATAATAATATAAGTACCATTATAATAAAATATTATAAACCAAACAGTATTGTACAGTACAACGAACCGATTAAACTGATAAAATAAATAATTTACAACAATAAAAACTTGATTTTGTCTATATATAGGTATCAGTTTTACCAGACGCGGATCCAGGACTAAAATTTGGGGAGGGTCATTTTTTAAAAATCTCCGTAAAAAATTAAAAACACAATTTCTGCATATATTAATTTTTAAATAATTATAAAGGACTTAATCTTGATGTTTGTGAGGAGGAGGTCGAGACCCCCATGACCCACCTCCTGGATCCGCGACTGAGTGTATCATTCAAATTCACACTAGTGTATGTTAGTCAAATGTCGTTTCATAAAAGTTCCAATACTGTTTTAGAATATTGGCTGCAAATCAACTAGGTATATTAACATTTTAAACGCATGAATATTATTATTTTTTTTTTTGAAAACAAAAATATTCAACCATTTAGAAATAAATTGATCGATATAAATATAAGTTTTTAATTTTCAACTATTTTAAAATACATAGGTAGTTGATGTATAATTTATGATAATTCAATTTCGATGAAATTAGATTGGATAAAAACATATTTTTCATACCCGAAGACGAAAAGTAAAACTAAAATGTAAGAGTAATTGGCTAACTAACCGTAAAATATAAAGAGTGCAATTTGTATACTTGTCCTGAAATACAAAATATTATATTTTAGATGAAACTGGCCTATGGCCATACCCTTTCAAGATACTTAAAAATAAAATCACGGTTTTTGTATGTTGTAAGAAAAAAATATAGGTACATGTATAATAAATTAATGACAGTACTCTATTACTTGTAGTAATTATTTCAGTTATATATAAACATAATATTGTATTATTTGACTAATTTTATGAAGATATTACTAGTTGTATACCTTGAATTTGTTTGGGGAAAAATTAACAAACATAAAATATGGCTCTATATATCGGTGTATTTTTATGATAGTAAACAGGTAAACCTTTGAATAAAAATTTGGATATTATAGCATTTGGTTTATTATTAAGGTTCAAACTTGATATAAACTAATCTTAATATTTTCTATTATCTTTAAGAAAAATCTCAGTAACTTTCGTCAAATTGGTTGGGTAGTGCTTGAGTCTATGAACTACAAACACATGGATGTTGATTTTAATAGTACATTTGAATGACTTACAATTAATTGAATATTATTTCTATTATTTAAAAAAAAAAAACCCATAATCAACACATCAAGATTTAAAAGTCAATATCAATTTTTTTTTATAAATATTATTTCTGTATCCATTACGATAACTTTATATATAAACAAAAAAAAAATATTTGATTTGAGTGGACCAAATGATATTCATGTGTGAGCAACCCTATAGCAATCTGAACAGATCAAAGAACTCCCTTGGAATATGTGTGTAAAATTTAATAATAAGTCTATAAGTGTTGAATAGGAGCAAACAATCTATTAATTTTACAATGATATAAGTTTTTTTGTGTCTGTGTCACAATAAGAAGTCGAAATAATTCTTCGATTTTCAATTTCAATATCTTTTCTGATGGAAAAGTGAAAATTCGCAGTAGTTTTCAAAAGCGTTGCGTAAAACAAAAACGAGAAAAAATAAAAATGCAAATTTTTATACAAACCAGTTTTTAACAAAATTGATTTTTTTTCTGGTGCAACTCAAAAAAACTAACTTAGTTAAAAAACTTGAAAATTAAATACAATAGGTTTCTCGTAAGTTGTTATTAGTGTAATCAAAAAAACAATTTGAGCTTAAGTTTACAGTAATTTTTTATGAGCGTCTGAAGTTAGACTTTTGACAAAATGCATGAACATCAACATCAGAAACATTTGTAAATTATTTTGAATTAGAAATAATTCATAAAACATTTTCTTTTTCTAGAACTTTAAAATGTAAAACAAGACTCTTCATAAGTTTTTTTAAATTTAACAAAAAAAAAAAGTTAACTAGAAAGTCTATTAATTTGTTAAGTAGTTTGATTGTTTGTAGTTTGATTTTTCCCGACATTCGATATTCACCCTTAAACTTAAGATTTTTTATAGAACGATTTGCTTATTTTGTTATAATTCTAAAAAGAATAACTATACATATTTCATATATATATATATATATGAAATTTTCACCAAATATTTATTTAGATTTTTCTATACATTGTATATTTTTAAAAATATTTTTATTTTTTTTTTTTGAGCTATTTATTGACAATTTTAATTTTCAATTTTTAGATTCTGAACGAATCGTTAAATGATATAGATATAAATATTGATATTACAATGATGTGTGTTTTTTTTGTGTCTGTCGACATCTTTCGGGGCAGTAAAAGTTCTTCGATTTTCTTCATCTTTCCGGTAGGAAAGTGAATCTAGTTGATACTTTAGGGGGTAAAAATTAAAAAAATCCCAATAGTTAACAAAAAAAAAAAGATGTAACATAAAAAATAATAACCGTAATATTTTTTAACCCTAATTTTCACCGAATATTTATATATGTATTTTTTATATACCATACAATATCTTTCAATATATTTTGATTCTTTTTGAGCTATAAATAAGCATACCTAAGAAATTTTTAAATTATTATTTTTTTTTATTAATGTTGATAAACATTTTTTTGCTTAGTCAAGAAGCTTGAAAATTTAATTCAAAGTTCCTTATGTCTTGTTATAAGTGAAACTTAAAAAACGTTGAGGGTAAGTCTACAATAGTTTTTAACAAGTGTCTAAAGTTAAAATTTCGAAAAAATACAACTAATCATCAAAACTTGCAATTTTTTTTTGATTTAGAAATTTATTAAAACTTTGTGTTTAAATATAAGGATTAAAAATTTAACGAGAGATTTTCCATACATTTTTCTATCATTCATCAAAAAAAAAGTTTAGCGGAAAGTCAATTAAAAACAATGTTGATATTTCTAGTTACATAAGATAATTCAAATGTTATAATTGTATTATCTAATCAATTACCAATGTATACAAAATGTATACTTTTGTGTTTGATTGTACCTATTTCATATATCTTTCAAATAACTTGCAATACAACTCATCATACTTAACGCACAATTTAAATATTTTACTACAATTTTTAAACTGATGGTCCCCTAAGGGACAAATTCAGTGTGGTTCATTATTGTATTAAAGAATAAATAAATATTGTATACTTATATATTTATATTATAAATATTTTCAGAAAAATAACCATGCATTTAATAAACTAAAATTATAAATTACCACTTTAAAATTGAAAGTCTATATTATTTTTACAAATAAGAGATAACTAAAATATAATTAGGTACTTTTACAATTACAATAAACTTAAAGTTTTGTAGACAGTACAAAAGTATAATTTGTGTAATGTGTTTAAAAGTTTTCAAGAAACAAATAAATAAAAAAACAAAAAATATAAAAAAATTTTTACCTAAAACCAGTTTTTGACAAAATTGACTATAGATACTTTACATTTTCACGAAATGTTTTTATGACCATTTTCTATATAATTTTAAAATATTTAAACTCTTTTCAAGCTTTTATTAAACACATTAAATTTTCTATAAACGTCAAAAAAAAAATATTTTCGTTTGGTCAAAAAGTTTGAAAATTTAATACATTAAATTTTTGATAAGTTGTTATGATAACAGTTTAAAAATATTAAAGATACATTTAGTTGATTTTTTTTTTGTAAGCACTTGAAGTTCAAATGTAGAAAATATTAAAAAATTCGCGAAAATGTGCAAATTATTTTGTAGTTTAAAATTTATAAAATGTTCAATTTTTGTAGCTAATGATTAAATATTTGAAACAATATTCTTCATTAATACGTCATGTAACCAAAGAACCTAAAAATAATATAATTATATAAACACGATGTTTTAATTTCAAATAGTATTTTCACAAAGAGGCTTATTATTTTTATGTCTATCCATTTTCAAGTAAAGTTTTTTGAATAATTTTAAAAATAGTTGCCAAATTTTTCACACTACTCCTCGGTATAATTTGCCTTTTTCTTAATAAATTGCCTTATTGAAGAAAGAGAGATAATGTAATTTTTTTTTTTTTTGTTAACACTCAGTCGTAAGTGGTGACAGTTGCATATTATACAAGTGGGAGAAACCAGATAATGTTGTCGGTTGACATAAAATAAATGATGAAATATTGAAATGTACATTCGTATCAGCAGACGATTAAATGACCAACAATAAATGATAAACATACTATGCATATTACACATTATAAAATTTATTTAGTTATTAATAAAATATAACTTAAACAATGAAAATAAAAAAATAATTGTTGCATTTTAATATAATTAATGATTCATGAAATGGTCGAATAATAAATAACATGGAAATAAAAAATTTTAATTTCATGTAAAATAGCTAAATCTTACAACTTACTACCTGTAGAATTAAAAAAAAAAATAAAAATCCCGCAGAAACAATGCTACTGAAATTATCTAAAAAATTAAAACACACAACGTGCTCTATATTATAAACTAGTTAAACAAAAAATTAAATATCGGTTATTTGATCATCCATATTGAACATATTATTTTGAACACAGTAATATTTATTTTAAAACGATTAATTTATAAGATGCTATTATGATATTTTATAGAAATAAAATATTTTATTACCTATCTAAGTAAGCACATATACTATTTGTTGGTTTTTTTTAGGTGTTGACTCGTTTTATGATTTATTATTATACATTTGTAGCGAATAACCTTAAATGCAATCAATCATTATCTCCTGAAGTATTGAAGTTTTTTTTTATTACTATGACAACGACTGTATTATAGTTTCTAATCATAATTTTTTTTATAAACATATAAATTGTTACTCTAATTAAATAGCTTTATAATACTTTGATACGCCTACACTTTATAAAAATATAAATGCACAAGATGATCCATTTAAATTTAAGTGTCTACACTCGTTATTTTGAAAAATTAAAAATTTTTCAAGATCTTAAATATCTTTAAACATATAAATAATGTAATAATTATCTTTGTGCATCACGTTTGTGTAACATGATTGCGCTTTTTTTCTTTTTTAACCCGACTAATTACAACACTATTGCACATCAAATTTGTAACGCAATAGAGCCTCGATCCCTTTTTACTTGATAAAATTACAACACGTTTGCGCACTAACTACATGTGCATAAAATAATATATACAATACATAGGTATCTTCTATCATTTTCATATACATGCATTCAATAATTAATTATTTTACAATTGTCCTTCCAAATTGTTACAGGCTTAGGACTGACAACAAATTATCACATTTGGCTTGGTTAAAAATTGCGCATGTATATGAAAATTATAGAAAATATGTAACATATACACACATCATTTGGTGCGCATTCGTGTTGTGATTTTATCAGATAAAAAGGGATTGGGGCACATTTGTGTTACAAATTTGGTGCGCAATCGTGTTGCAGCGGTGTCGACACTTTATTGGATCATCTTGTACCTATACAATATTCCATAAATGGTAAAGACATTTTGTGAAAATATTGGGTACCTACTGTAATCTCGACATGGTTTTTTTCAGATAAAATATGATATATAAATAATTCAGCCCGAGTAAAAATAATAGTATGCACTGATTTTCTCATATCTATTTATTAATTATTTTATGATGTTTTTGATAACCATTTAGCATTACCAAAGGTCACCACCACTAGGAAGTAATTCTCATAATTATGCTCCAAAAATTATTTTGTTTTATTTTCACTTTCATATTATTAAAAAGTATCAAAATTCGTTATAAGAGAATTAAATTATATAAATGTAAAATTTTAAGTAATATTTATTTTTTAAGTAAAAAGCCATGTATTTGACGTATCATTTACTGAAACTTCTTTACTTTTATATTTATTAATCGTGATTTCCAACAATTATTGTTATTTTTAATTTTGAAATTTTGAAATTAAAATAGTTTATGATAGACTATTAATTTTAACATAGGTTTCAGTTTGTATTTTTTTTAATTTTGTTGTGACAGAATATACATTTGTCAATACAGTGATCACCACTTAATGGACTCACGGTTAATTGACTCATTCGCCTATTAGATTCAAAACGGCTGGTTCTAATTTGCACGTATATTAACACATAGTAAAAAAATTGTCTATTAGACTCACACACTGGTTAATGAGGTAATTTGAAAATTAGATAAATAATGAAAATATGTACACATAATGAAAAAACGTGCTATAAATGCGATGTAACCCGGTACTGTTGTTTTACTCTTATCGTAAAGATAAATTAAATTACTTTTTCACGATAAACTGAGCAAAGCGTAATTAATGTTAACATGGATCAAGAATCCTGTACCTTAAGTGCTCATAAAATGGCCAAAAAAATAACTGTACTTGAAAGTTTGCATTTAGCCTAAGAAGCATGGGATATCGTCCGCAAAATCACAATTCGCAACGGTTTTCGAAATTTGATAAAATGTGTTGTACATACCTCGTATTATTAGGCATGAATAGAAACCACTAATAAGTAATGACCAACACAAATAACTTTTCAAAACTAATTTATTTCAAATTTTTACCAAAATAGTTTATTTTCTAAATTTTTTTTTCCTAAATTTGAGTCTCATAATCGAAGTAGTGAGTCCTAAAACTGGATTTTTTTAATGTAGTTGGATCGGTTGGATCTTTCACTAAGTTTTGAGTCTAATAAGTGACTGAATCTTATATCCGTGAGTCTTACATGCGACGTCCAATGTTTATATATAATTATTGTTTTTAAAATATAGGTACAATCTATTTTTAAACACTGAAGCATATTTTTCAACCTATATTGTTTTATTTAACACTAGTTTAACCCACGGCGACTTTGTCTACGTAAAATTAATACTTCATTAGATTATTTTTTTCTCCTAGCTTTCATTAATCTCTATTTATTTATTTATTCTATTTAAATAATATAGAACTATTAAAGGACTATTTATAGAATCATAAATTATATATAGTAGTATTTTACTAATTAAATAAATTTAAAAAAAACTGTTCAGTATTTAGACGTAAAAAAGTATTATATACGTATCAAAATGTAAGTAAATTATTTAATGAAATATATGTAATTATTTCAAACTATAACAACTTAATTTAACACTTTTTTGTAAACTAAGTTTTTTGTTATTCCATCCTTTACTAAAACGTAGAGATTTTGTGGGCTCGACACTTGTGAGCATGCCACATACAGTTGTCCATCCGAAAAACAGTTTTTTTCTAAATGTACACCTGTTACTTTCAGTGTTTGTCCTTGAGCTTTGTTTATTGTCACCGCGAAGCTGCTTTCAGAGGAAACTGTATTCTTTTAAACTGAAATGGCAAATCGGTCGGGATTATTGAAATACGGATAATTATAAAATTTTCACCCTTTGCTATTTCTATTATACCATATGTACACACATTAGCAAACACGTCTTGAGTATATTTGTGTAAGTACCGTGAATTTTTTACAAATTAAGTGGGTAAAATTACCATTAGGATTCATGTTAGAGTCATTTGTTCCAGGATATAATTCTCTACTCATAATTTAGTTTGATTTAATGGTATATATCTGTATCGTAGTTGTTCGGATTCAACCTAACGTACATACCAACATAATACTGATGTGCCAGTTGTCTGCAATGTGGTATAATAATACAATTGATTTTGAATTTTTAAAAAATAAATATTTATATATTTTCTAAATTTGCTTACTTTTAGCAAGAAATTTGGTCCAGGGCCACATACTTTCCAGAATATTTGTAAAGCCACTCGCTCCAATATTTAACACTTGAAAGTTGTAATTAAATTGTTGTTGTATTTAATTATTTATAACAGAAATTTGAAACGGTTTATTATGAATAATATATTTTAAATAAACAATATTTTTATGATAGTTGTATTGATACTTATTTTTCTTATTTTTATAAATATGAACAACTGAATTTGACGTATAGTACTCAAATTAAATTGTTTGAGTAGATAAAAAACAGATTAGTATTGGATTTAGTTGTTCGATAACAACTGTTATTTTATTCATTAAATAAATTACATTTTTATTTAGAATCAAAATATTTCATTTTATTTTTATTTTTGAGTGTCTAAATGTTATTAGTTTTAACAATGTATCATATTAGATAGATTACATTTTTTTTTTAAAAGCCTCGAAAAATCCATCCCTGACTAAAAGTATCATATGACATAATGAAATAATAATATTATTATAATACCTGCATGCAGGCTGAAACTAAACACAAAAGTGATACGTTGGTTATAGCCTTTAGGTCATATTTTGTATCTACCATTAACTTATAAATGTAATTCATCCAATTATAAACATATAACATTTTAACAGCATAATATGTAGCATAATTTATATTTTATATAATATAATTATTACATGTAAAAATTGAAAAATTTAATAATAACTTTAGTTTACCGGTGTATGGTTGTAATTGTTAACAACTACCTATTTTATAAATTGTTTTACTAAATTCATTGATCAATGAGCTTTAATATTATTATTAATTACTAGTAACATTTGATTTAAAATAATAATATATTGATATGAATATTATTTTTGTAAAAAGTAAAAATTAAATAATTTATAATTAATTAATATTTAGAAATTTAGAAATGCAAATTAAAAAAATAGGTATTAATAATAATATGTACCTATCTAATTGTTTGTACGATTTATTAACAAGGATAAATATTTTATAACTTGGTGTTAAATGATTGAGAAATATTGAAAAGTTCAAATGGTTTTTAGTTTAATTATATAATAGTAAACAATACATTTGAAAATAAAACATAATTTCATAACTTGAATTATAAATGACAAGGAATAATACTATAGCCTATAGTTGTACCTATTTGTGAAGGAAGGATTAATATTCAGTATCTTAAGTAAATATGCAAAATCCTCTTTTCGGCTATTTTTCAAAATTTGTTTATTTTATAAAAATGGAAATTTGTAAAGGGATATTAACTAATATACTAACATTTACAATATTTTGTTTTGTGCGAATAGTGTTATAGTATTGTTGTAAAATAAATTACGGTAAAAATGTAAAATACGATTGAGCACGGGTCTTATCAGAGCAACATTTTTAGTATTGTGATTGAGTATGCTCTTTTTTTTCTGACGTTGCAAAATCAATAATTTTTTTAATATGTTTAAAGGATTTTTAATATTGGTGTATAAATCTTTAGGAAGCATACTTTTCATATTTTATATCATCATAATAATTCATTATAGTTTTCCATTTGATGTTTATATATTTTATTATATACGTATTACCATAATTCCTAGTTACCTATTGGCTATTACATTTTGTAATATTTTGTTACCATTATTTTAATAATAAATTGTAATTTAAATAATTTTAAATGTTATTTTTAATTTTAGTACCTACTTGCCTAAT
The DNA here is from genome assembly GCA_014851325.1 of Pentalonia nigronervosa. NCBI lineage: Eukaryota > Metazoa > Arthropoda > Insecta > Hemiptera > Aphididae > Pentalonia > Pentalonia nigronervosa. The sequence continues at coordinate 94,070 of JACXSJ010001361.1, forward strand.
ACATTTTTTTTGGCGATTGTAAACTGCGCCCAACGTACAGGTAAACACGAAATCATACATGTAAACTGTGCCCGAGTTCTTATCGTGAGTAAAAAGGTGATATGTAAACTGTGCTCGAGTTTTATCAAATATAAAAAGGTACACAATATGGTACATAATATGTAAACTTTTAAAAATTGAATAGCTATATTTTTGTAATAATTAATAGAATAAAATTAAAAATTAAAAAAAAATATATAATCTTAAAAATTAGGACAAAAAAAAAACATATTGTTGATACATATTCATCAATTGAAGTTTGACCACTGTTATATTTATTAATTAAATGTTGTAACGTTTTGCGTTTATTTTTTGTCTTAGAATTTTGGTATTTAAAAGGTACATTTATACTATCAAGTTTAATATATGTTTCTATTTGAACTTCGTTTAACTTTTCTAAGAACATGAAAATATTTGGATGAGTAGTATAAAAGCTAGAATTAAAGTGAGAATGAAATGACTCGCATGCATTAGTGGTTAAAGTTGGCTTTGCTGATGCTTGAGCCCATATTTCAGGTGAATACTGAGCTTCTTCACTTATATATACATCTACCAAATAATCTGCAAATCGTATCACTCTTTCGTCGTCAGGCTTTGATTCCATTAAATAATTTATAAAATACTCAGATACACTTCCTGGGCTTAGAAACGGTAAACCATAGCATTTAACTAACCACCTTCTAATATCGCTGTTTTTATCTTTATAGTCATTACTCAGACCATTTTGTTGGATATATCTATTCCACGACTGTATTAAATGAAATCGACATCCATGTATCGTTATCTGAGGCCAAACAGTTTTACATGCAAAATGAATAGCTTTCTCGAAATCTATTACAACATCGGATGGTGAAATAGTTATATTGTTTTGGAAACTATATTCACAAATAGATTTTAAGCAATTAGTGTATGATATTGTACTTTTATCGGAGAGTAAACATAACGCGTGGTATATAATAGCCGTTGCTAAAACCATGTATTGTAAACATTTGAGACGGTGCTCACCGTAGGCGAGTTACCGCCCGATAATAATTTAGTCTTGTCTAATAGTAATCAATGGTTTTTATTTATATTTATTAAAATTACAATTATATTTATATATATATATGGGGCCGGAATACCGTCCGCCTTAAGATTCGACGGGCGCGGTCTTCGTTGACAGGTTTTCTAGGAATAGGTTATGTTTATTATTATTATTTTTTTTTAATACAATAGGGATGGGGCACGTATCGCTGTGTCAAGCCCGCTCAGGCAAGTGGCGTGTGACGACAGGGTACGACCGGGAAGCGTGACCTAAACAGGTGCGCTTGGGGGGTTCCTTTTGGTAGCCCTGAAGAGGGCTGTTTTGTTGTTTTTTCCACGGTTACTGTACGGGTATCAGCCGTACAGGAGGAAAAAAGGGTTTTTTTTTTCTTTTATCAGCCTGGCTGGCCTCCGGAGTTCGTACTTCCGCTTTGGATGTACCGCGGGTGCTAGGCTTGGATTGTCGACGTCGAATGTGTTGATGTTGATTGAGGTGCTTGGTCGCTCCTAAGTCGTCGCTTCTCGGTGGTGGTCTTCAGCTTCTTCGTTGTATACAATAGTTTATTGATCTTGAAGTGTTGGAGAAGAGTGTTGAATATCGGCAAACGGGCTGGTATATATACCCGTTTGTCGATATAGTCTGTCTCCTGATTGGTCTTCTGTTTTTTGTTGGATGCGCAGAAGGCGCACGCTCCTGTGGAGCGTATGCCTTCAATCGTGTTATTCTACGTAGTCATAATGTCCTCTATTTCCAATTATGTGTTGGCTTTGAGAAAAGCCGTTTTAGTGTTTTAAGATTCCGTTACACATTTGTGTAAAGTATTTAGGGCAGTATGAAAACGTACCATCCATGTACAACCATTTCGATAACGCAAGAGCTTTTAAATTAGAAATGCAACTGAAAACAATATATTTCAACTCCTTGTTGTTTATTAATAAAAATAACTCATCTTTATTTGTTTGAACACCGCGGTCGTCAAGAATTAATTGAACTTCTTCGATTGATTTAGGGAATGGAAGCAATGTCTTTCTTCTAGCATTATATATATTTCTTTTAATATTACGTACATCACTTACTTGCAAATGTTCCGTTAGTGGCAAATTTTTAATAGCGTTACAAAATATTTTAATAGGTTTGGTACATATATCTTCAGTTGCCTTGCGTTTCACAATACCGGTCACGAATTGTTTTTGGAGGTTTTGATCACTTAAAGATTTATGGCTATGGTTTAAATTTTGTTCAGTGATTATTTCGTCATCGCCTACAGTTTTTAAAAATGCTGTGCAAGTTTTAACTGTACATCGCCACTTATCCTCACCCGAACTCAAAGGCCGATTAGTTTTCCGAAATTTAAATTTTTCAATTATTTTCAAGCTTTTTTCGCACTGCGAAACGAATTGTTCGGCCATCGTGACTTCACTGATGAAACTGAATACATGTACTAAGTAGCCCCATGCATGATGTAGTGATTGATAAGCCATCAGGAGATGCCGTATTACTGCAATAACTATTCGATAACATGTTGGTATTTTTAGACAACAATATAATTTCTGTGATATAATTGCAAAAGTACACAATCATAGTGACTTCAATAATTCAAAAGTTTTATATATTTTACAAACGGCGCACAGCTTAAATTGTAAGTACCTTTTAACATGAATAAAAATTTTGGGCGCAGTTTACATTATACCTTTTTAACATAGATAAAAATTCGGGCGCAGTTTACAAAAAAAAAAGGTCATTTGGGCGCAGTTTACGTATGCCTATTTTTTTTCATTAATCTCGCATCAAACAAATATTTAGTAGTTATTATTTTCTTGAACAAATAAAAAAAAAATAACTAACTCGGTACATAATTTGTAATTTTAAAATATATAACTAAATAACTGAACTGTAACTATAATTTAAAATCAGTTCAAAATATTCATGTTACGGTAACTTGTAACTGGTCAAGTTATAACACAACCAGCTACAACTAATCGAGTAACTTGCCCGTCCCTGATTTTATATCAGAATTTATAAACAGGGCTAGCATTTGAAATCAATACTTCACTTTATGTTATTTACAATCTAAACGTTAAACAATTTTTTCGTATATCGTTATTCATAAGTAAAACATTCTATAGTTTTTACGTTTATCGTTATTTAGAATAAAAAAGTTATACAACTTTTGCGTTTATTATTTATTGTTTATCGTTAAAAATAATATTTAGTGCGGGGAATGGCCTGGATACGGAATATAATAAGTTCTTGAATTGATTGCTAAATCACGTGATGCAATAAA